>ML287906.1:106567-150236 GCA_005239495.1 Nicotiana undulata
CTTTTGACTAGTTGCGAGTTCTTGGGTGTAGAGTTCGGAGTTTCGGGCGCAATTGTGGTCCGAGGGGTAGATTCGACACGAGGTGAGTCTCCTTTCTAACCTTGTAAGAGGGAATTGTCCCCATAGGTGATGTATATGCTATGTGTAACTTGTTTGGGGGCTACGTACGCGCCAAGTGACGAGAGTCCGTACGTAGCGGCTATTATTGTTATGTCCGGGTAGTTAGGCCCACATCATGCCTTGTATGTTTTTCCTGTAATGCCTTAAATATGTTTTTCTTGTAATTCCTGATATGTTTTCTTTGTAATGCTTCATATGATTTATTGTAATGCCATATGTACTATGAAATTATGTTTTGCAATGCATTATTCTTCTAAGGCTTTATTGAAAAGAAATTGTGAAATATATGGGAGTGAGCCGTACGCCACGGCGGAATTGAAAAGTAATTGAAATATATGGGAGCGGGACGTACGCCACGGTGAAATTGAAAAGTAATTGAAATATATGGGAGCGGGCCGTACGCCACGGCGGAATTGAAAAGCAATTAAAATATATGGGATTGGGCCGTACGCCACGACGAGTGTAGAAAGTACCTTATGGGAGCGGGCCGTACGCTACGGCGGATTTAAGAATTTGTGATTATTGTTTCATTCGGTGGTCTTACTTTTGAAAGTGCTTTATTGTTAAGTTCAGTAGTTGTTTGGATTTTTCTGCTTTTAGTATATGTACTTGTTGTTTATTTCCCTGACATGCCTACTGTATTTCATCATATTTTATCATATGTTATTACTGCTGGACCTTAGTGAGTATCGAGTCGACCTCTCGTCACTACTCCTTCGAGTTTAGGAGGGATACTCACTGGGTACATATTTATTTAATATGTACTCATGCTGCACTTTCTTTTCTTTTTTGTACTTGACTGTACAGGCTCAGAGGCCGGCACGTCTGATTATCAGGCCGGTGCTGGATATTGATAGCGTGGTCATACTTCATGGTGAGCTGCTTTCCCGGTGACTTTCAAGCAGCACCCTAGAGCTCTTTTGTTGTATTCCTCTGTCCATTTCATTCAGACGGAGACTATGTATATATTGTAGTCATTGTATATTCAGTAGTTGCCCATGACACTCGTGACACTAGTTCCTGGCACACACGCGTAGTGTATTTATATTTTTGGGGTTTTGGGATGTATATCCATGTGTATGTTACATCTCGACTTTGTATCTACTATGACTTACTTTCGCTTAAGGCTAGTATCATGTTAGTTGTTATAACTGGAAATCCCTGACTTGTTTAATTAGATGGGAAGGGTAGCACTTGGCGTAGTTTGCGTTGGCTTCCCTAACCCCGTCGTTGGGCGCCATCACAACTCGGATTAGGATTATGGGTCGTGACAATGTGGTATTAGAGCACTAGGTTCACGTAAGTCTCACGAGTCACGGGCAGGCCCAGTAGAGTCTTTCGGATCGGTACAGAGATGTCTGTACTTATCTTCAGGAGGCTATGGGGTGTTAGGAAACTTCCCTTTATTCATATCCTGTCGTGCAATCTATGATGTACTCAAACTTATTCTTCTATTCTCTCATAGATGGTGAGGACTCGTACATCCAATGTTCCTGGTCCGGGAGAGGCCGATGCCCCGGCTGCCCAAGGTCGGGGTAGAGGCAGGGGCAGAACACCTGCTCGAGGCAGGGGACGAGGGCGTCCCAGAGCTACGCTAGTGGCACCACCAAAGGACCCTATTATAGAGGAGCAGGATGCGGTACCTCCAGTAGCACCTACTCCAGTGGATTTCATGACGGGGCCAGGCTTCCAGGAGGTCATGGGCCGTATGCTGAGATTCATGGACACTATGTCTCAGGCTGGTTTATTTCAAGCCGACCCTGCTACTTCGCAGGCGGGAGGGGGAGTCTAGACTCCTACCGCTCAGGCCATAGGTCAGGCAGCAGCAGCACATCATACCCTCGGCACACCGCCCGTAGGAGGGGTTCATCCCGTAGTAGCAGCCCCAGAGCCCAGGCCAGTTGCAGAGGGTGACCAGCAGAAGATGTTGGATAGATGGACCCGACTTCACCCTCTAGTCTTCGGGGGTGAGCGGGGAGAGGATGCTCAGGATTTTATTGACAGATGCAGGGACAGACTACACAACATGAGGATTTTGGAATCCCATGGAGTGGATTTCACCACATTTCAGTTAGAGGGCAGAGCTCGCAGGTGGTGGCAGTCATATATTCTCAGCAGGCCAGCAGATTCTCCTCCTGTCACTCTGGACCAGTTCGCTCAGTTATTTCTAGACAGATACATTTGAGCGACTAGAGCAGGGGCAGATGTCAGTGACTTATTATGAGGCTAGTTTTTCCGAGTTGTCTCGCCATGCGCTTATGATATTTCCCACTGATGCCGAGAGGGTGCGGCGGTTTGTGGCAGGCTTGCATCCAGGTATTAGGGCCTCTATGGCCAGAGAGGTAGAGATGGGTACCCCATACCAGCTTGTAGTCGAGATAGCTCGACGGATTGAGGGTTACCGTATGAGGAGCAGGGAGCAAGGTCAGCCATGTCAGCAGGACAAGAGAGCCAGGTTCACAGGTGACTTTAGGGGTGCTCCAGCTAGGGGTAGAGGTCAGTTCGGAGGCGTCCAGTTCAGTAGGCCTTCATATTCAGCACCTCCACTACCTCCCCGGGGTATTTAAGTGAGGCCTCAGTTAGGCGCTATGCCAGAGCGTTCCTATCGTCCCCCAGCCACCCAGGGTGCACCCGGCAGTTATTCCAGTCATCAGAGGTTCTCTAGTTCCTATTTCAGTGCTTTACCAGAGGGTTCACACCGCCCTCCAGCTATTCAGGGTTATTCTTCTTTCAGGCAGCGGGTTGTAGCACTAGGAGGTTGTTTCGAGTGCGGGGAGCCGGGTCATACGTGGAGGTTTTGTCCTAGGTATCGGGGTAAGGCAGTGCAGCAGAGTTATCAGCCTAGGAGTTCAGCACCAGCAGTCCGGCCGCCTCGAGGTAAAGGACAGATCGGCAGGGGTCGTCTTAGAGGGGGAGGCCAGTTAGGAGGAGGTCAGTTAGTTCATGTTCACTCTGGGGGAGTTCAGTCTGCAGGAGCCTCACCCAGATTTTATGCCATTCCGGCCAGATCAGATGTGGTGGCCTCAGACGCCGTGATCACAGGTATTATCTCAGTATTTGGTAGGGAGGCTTCAGTACTATTTGATCCAGGATCCACGTATTCATATGTTTCCGTACTATTTGCTCATTTTCTAGATATCCCTCGTGAGTCCTTGGGTTCTCCTATATATGTGTCCATTCCTGTGGGTGATTATGTGGTAGTAGATCGAGTCTACCGGTCTTGTGTGGTCACTTTTTGCGGTTTTGATACCAGTGCAGATCTTTTATTGCTGGATATGATTGATTTTGAGTTTATCCTAGGCATGGATTGGCTATCTCCTTATCATGCTGTGTTAGATTGCCATGCCAAGACAGTCACTTTAGCCATGCCTGAGTCGCCTAGACTAGAATGGAGAGGTTTTTCAGTTAGTGCCTCCAGCCGAGTTATTTCCTTCATAAAGGCTCGGCATATGGTCTAGAAGGGTTGTTTGGCCTACCTTGCTTATGTGCAGGACACCATCGCCGAGTTTTCTACAATTAATTCAGTGCCTGTTGTTCGAGAGTTTCCGGATGTGTTTCCTTTGGATCTTCCAGGCATGCCTCCAGATCGAGATATTGACTTCTATATTGACTTGGCCCCTGATACTCAGCCTATCTCCATCCCCCCTATCGTATGGCTCCTAAGGAGCTGAAGGAGTTAAAGGAGCAGCTTGAGGAGTTGTTTTCCAAGGGGTTCATTAGGCCGAGTGTGTCGCCGTGGGGTGCTCCAATCTTATTTGTGAAGAAGAAGGATGGGTCTATGCGGATGTGCATTGACTACCGCCAGCTGAATAAAGTAACCATCAAGAATAAGTATCCTCTGCTGCGCATCGACGATTTGTTTGATCAGTTACAGGGTGCTCGAGTGTTTTCCAAGGTTGACTTGAGATCGGGTTATCATCAGCTGAGGATTCGGGCTTCAGATGTTCCGAAGACTGCATTTCGTACCAGATATGGCCATTATGTGTTTTTGGTGATGTCCTTTGGTTTGACTAATGCCCCCGCAGCCTTCATGGACTTGATGAATAGGGTATTCAGGCCGTATATTGATTCCATCGTCATTGTCTTCATTGATGACATCTCGATTTATTCGCAAAGCCTGGGTGAGCATGAGCAGCACTTGAGAGTTGTGCTTCAGACCTTGCGGGAACAGAAGTTGTATGCTAAGTTCTCCAAGTGTGAGGTCTGGTTAGATTCCGTGGCATTTTTGGGGCATGTGGTATCCGAAGAAAGTATCAAGGTTGATTCTCAGAAGATTGAGGCGGTTCAGAGTTTGCCATGTCCTACTTCAGCTACAGAGATTAGGAGTTTCTTGGGCCTAGCAGGCTATTATCGCTGATTCGTGGAAGGGTTCTCCTCTATTGCAGCCCCACTGACCAGATTGACTCAGAAGAATGTCCCGTTTCGGTGGTCCGACGAGTGTGAGGCGAGCTTTCAGAAGCTTAAGTCAGCCTTGACCTCAGCACCAGTTCTGTCATTGCTTTCCGGTTCTTGGATGTATACCGTGTATTACAACGCTTTACGTGTCGGCTTAGGGTGTGTGCTGATGCAGGATGGCAGGGTTATTTCTTATGCTTCGCGACAGCTGAAGGTTCATGAAAAGAATTACCCTGTGCATGATTTGGAGTTGGCAGCGATTGTTCATGCTTTGAAGATATGGCGAAACTATCTATATGGTGTATCTTGTGAGGTTTATACTGACCACCGCAACCTGCAGTACTTGCTTAAGCAGAG
Source organism: Nicotiana undulata (assembly GCA_005239495.1). Taxonomy (NCBI): domain Eukaryota; kingdom Viridiplantae; phylum Streptophyta; class Magnoliopsida; order Solanales; family Solanaceae; genus Nicotiana; species Nicotiana undulata. Next base: position 111,440 of record ML287906.1, read on the forward strand.
GGACCTTAACTTGAGGCAGCGGAGATGGCTTAAGTTATTAAAAGATTATGATCTCACTATTTTATATCACCCGGGCAAGGCGAATGTAGTAGCAGATGCTTTGAGCAGGAGGGCAGCGAGTATGGGTAGCTTGGCCTACATTGCAGCTGAGGAGAGACCTTTAGCCTTGTACATTCAGTCCTTGGCCAATCACCTTGTGAGATTGGATCTTTCAGAGCCTTGTCGAGTTTTGGCTCATGTAGTTTCTCAGTCTTCATTATTGGGGGAGATTAAGGCTCGACAGTTTGATGATCCCTGCCTTGCAGAGCTTTGGGATGCAGTGGTCCATGGCAGGGCCAAGGAGGTTACTTTGGGCGAGGATGGTGTCTTGAGGCTTCAGGGCTGTTTCTGTGTTCCTAATATTGATGGCTTGAGGAAGAGAATTTTGGAAGAGGCCCACAGTTCTCGATATTCTGTTCATACGGGTGCGACGAAAATGTACCCTGATTTGAAGCAACACTACTGGTGGAGGTGGATGAAGAAAGATATAGTGCAGTTTGTGGCTAGGTGTCTCAATTGTCAGCAGGTCAATTACGAACACCAGAGGCCAGGAGGCTTGTTTCAGCAGATGCTCATTCCTTAGTGCAAATGGGAGCGCATCACCATGGAATTTGTAGTTGGGTTGCCTCGGACTTTGCGGAAGGTTGACGCGGTTTGGGTCATTGTGGATAGGTTGACCAAATCGGCGCATTTCATTCCTGTGGCTACTACTTATACTACGGAGAGGCTGGCCCAGATTTATGTTCGGGAGATAGTCCGGTTGCACGGTGTGCCGGTGTCCATTATATCAGATCGAGGTCCTCAGTTCACCTCGCACTTCTGGAGAGCATTGCACAGTGAGATGGGCACTCAGATAGATCTCAGCTCAGCATTTCACCCTCAGACTGATGGTCAGTCGGAGCGTACAGTTCAGATTTTGGAGGATATGCTCAGGGCTTGTGCGATTGATTTTGGCGGTCAATGGGACCAGTTCTTGCCTTTGGCAGAGTTTGCATACAATAACAGTTATCAGTCCAGCATCGAGATGGCTCCATTCGAGGCTTTATATGGTCGGCGATGTCGTTCTCCGATTGGGTGGTTTGAGTCTGGCGAGGCCAAGCTATGTGGTACAGATCTTGTGAGAGATGCCTTGGAAAGGGTGAAGATTATTCAGGAAAGGCTCCGTACAGCTCAGTACAGACAGAAGAGTGACGCGAATCAGCGGGCGCGTGATGTAGCATTTATGGAGGGAGATAAGGTTATGTTGAAGATTTCGCCGATGAAGGGCGTTATGAGATTCGGGAAGATGGGCAAGTTGAGCCCCAGGTTTATAGGCCCTTTCGAGGTGTTGAGGCGAGTTGGGGAGGTTGCTTATGATCTCGCTTTACCTCCCGCCTTATCGAGGGTTCATCCGGTATTTCATGTATCCATGCTCCGGAGATATCATGCCGATTTCTCTCACGTGATTGATTTCAAAACTATTCAGTTAGATGAGAAGTTGGGCTTCGAGGAGGATCCAATCGCTATTATTGATAGGCAGGACCGCTAGTTGAGGTCTAAGAGAATTTCTGCCGTAAAGGTCCAGTGGAGGAGCCGACCAGTCGGTGAGGCAACTTGGGAGTACGAGGAGGACATGCGGAGCAGGTATCCACAGCTATTCGGCACTTCAGGTACGACTCTACGTCCGTTCGAGGACGAACGTTTGTTTTAGAGGGGGAGATTGTGATGACCCAAAAAGAGGTCATCTTATGAGAACCTAATTTTTGACTATGTTCTGAGTCCCCTAACGCCTCCATTAATCTCACCTCGATGTGCGTGCACAATCCGGGCGCGTAGCCGGGAAGCCTTTATGTGAAAACTTGATTTAGAGTTAAATTTGTGATAATTAATTGAATAAAGTTGACTTTGGTCAACATTTTTGGTAAACGGACCCGGATCCGTGATTCGACAGTCCCGGAAGGTCCGTAGGAAAATATGGGACTTGGGCGTATGCCCGGAATCGAATTCCGAGGACCCAAGTCCGAGAAATGAATTTTTAAAGAAAATTATTTTATGAAAAATAGTAAAGGCTTATGAAAATTAACCTTCATGTGAAACCTGTGCTGCCGGGCCCGTATTATGATTTCGGAGCCCGGAACAGGTTCAATATGTGTTATATAAGTTATCTGTGAAATTTGGTAAGAAACGGACTTGATTTGATTGGTTTCGGATCAAAATGAGGAAAATTGGAGTTAATGAAGTTTTGAGGTTTTTAAAGAATTTGAAATTTGGCTTGAAAGGTGATTTTATGTTCCCGAGGTCCGAATGAAATTCCGAGACCGGGAATAGTTCCGTTGTGTCATTTATAACTTGTCTGCAAAATTTGAAGTCATTCCGAGTAGTTTAGGCCGGTTCGGCGCGTTGAAGTGGATTCTAGAATTTCAAGTTCTTAAGTTTTGATTCAATTTGGTTTTGGGGTTGAATTTTGAGTTTCGTTGTTGTTATTCAGGTTCCAGAAGTTCGAGCGAGTCCGTATTATGAATACAGACTTGCCGGTGCTTTTGGACGGAGTCCCGAGGGGCTCGGGTGTGTTTTAGACGCCCGGGAGCTAAGTTGGAAACACTAGAATTTCTGTTATCTGGTTTCCTTCTCTGCGATCGCAGAAGGTGGGTTGCGATCGCGGAGAAGGATTTTGCTGGGTTGTTGATTGTTCTCTGCGATCGCAGCTTACCCTTCGCGATCGCATAGGTCTGGGTTCGACACCTTCGCGATCGCAGCCTTTTAACGCGATCGCATAGAGTCGCGTTTGGGCTGGGTGAGTTTGTTCTTCGCGATCGCAGGACCTCTGCCGCGATCACAGAGGTCTTTCCAGTTGGCCTTCGCGATTGCAGGACCTCGGCCGCGATCGTAGAGGTACGGCCAGTTGGCCTTCGCGATCGCAGGCCCCTTGTCGCGATCGCAGTTAAGGAATCACTGGGCAGTTTTATAAAATACGGGACTTAGCCTTGTTCCTCCATTTTCATCTTCCTCTTCAAGATTTTAGAGAGCTTTTCAAGGGACCTTCCACCACTGTTATTGAGGTAAGTAAATTCCATAGTTTTACTAGTTTCAAACACTAATTCCTAGTTAAATTCACTACTAAATTATCTAAAATCATAGAATTAGGTAGTAATTATAGGGTTCTTGAGGATTTTGTAATTTTCCATTTTAGGCCATGAAATCAAGTAGAAATCACACCTTAATGATCCTTAGGCTATAGGTGAGTGATCCCTTCGAGAATTTTCGGAATTTGACCATGAGAGGCCGGGGTTGGAAATTGGGAATTCTTCAAGAATGGCGATTTTATTGAATAACTAAGATAAGTTATCACATTGTACATGCATTGATGTTATTGTATATCTTTTGACTAGTTGCGAGTCCTCGGGTATAGAATTCAGAGTTTCGGGCGCAATTGTGGTCCGAGGGGTAGATTTTACACGAGGTGAGTCTCCTTTCTAACCTTGTAAGAGGGAATTGTCCCCATAGGTGATGTATATTCTATGTGTAACTTGTTTGGGTGCTACGTACACGCCAAGTGACGAGAGTCCGTACATAGCAGCTATTATTGTTATGTCCGGATAGTTAGGCCCACATCATGCCTTGTATGTTTTTCCTGTAATGCCTTAAATATGTTTTTCTTGTAATGCCTGATATGTTTTCTTTGTAATGCTTCGTATGATTTATTGTAATGCCATATGTACTACGAAATTATGTTTTGCAACGCATTATTCTTCTGAGGCTTTATTGAAAAGAAATTTTGAAATATATGGGAGCGGGTCGTACGCCACGGCGGAATTGAAAAGTAATTGAAATATATGGGAGCGGGACGTAAGCCACGGCAGAATTGAAAAGTAATTGAAATATATGGGAGCGGGCCGTACGCCATGGCGGAATTGAAAAGCAATTGAAATATATGGGATCGGGCCGTACGCCACGGCAGTGTTGAAAAGAAATTGAAATGAATATGGGGTCGGGCTGTAAGCCACGGCGAGTGTAGAAAGTACCTTATGGGAGCGGGCCGTACGCCACGGCGGATCTAAGAATTTGTGATTATTGTTTCATTCGGTGGTCTTACTCTTGAAAGTGCTTTATTGTTAAGTTCAGTAGTTGTTTGGATTTTTCTGTTTTTAGTATATGTACTTGTTGCTTATTTCCCTGACATGCCTACTGTATTTCATCATATTTTATCATATGTTATTACTGCTGGACCTTAGTGAGTATCGAGTCGACCTCTCGTCACTACTTCTTCGAGTTTAGGCGGGATACTCACTGGGTACATATTTATTTAATATGTACTCATGCTGCACTTTCTTTTCTTTTCTGTACTTGACTGTACAGGTCCGGAGGCTGGCACGTCTGACTATCAGGCCGGTGCTGGATATTGATAGCGTGGTCATACTTCATGGTGAGCTGCTTTCCCGGCGACTTTCTAGCAGCACACTGGAGCTCTTTTGTTGTATTACTCTATCCATTTCATTCAGACGGAGACTCTGTATATATTGTAGTCATTGTATATTCAGTAGTTGCCCATGACACTCGTGACACTAGTTCCTGGCACACACGCGTAGTGTATTTATATTTTTGGGGTTTTGGGATGTATATCCATGTGTATGTTACATCTCGGCTTTGTATCTACTATGACTTACTTTCGCTCAAGGCTAGTATCATGTTAGTTGTTATAACTGGAAATCCCTGACTTGTTTAATTAGATGGGAAGGGTATCACTTGGCGTAGTTTGCGTTGGCTTGCCTAACCCCGTCGTTGGGCGCCATCACGACTCGGATTAGGATTCTGGGTCGTGACAGGATTGAAAGTAATTAGTTAGAGATCATTTACCAATGTTTTGGAGAAGTTTTGGTCTTTGGAAAATCTCCTATGGAGGTTTAGGGCTTGAGAGAATTGAAAAATTGGTGAAAATTCCATCTAAAATATGTTTTAACAGGCTGCGGTTATCGCATTTGCGATCAATTGCGAACCCTTCAAAATTTTGCAGCCATCACATTTGCGATAAAATTGTCACATTTGCGACATATGGGGACTTCGCAATTACGGCCAGAAATGTCGCATTTCCCATGATGACCTGCCCAGTCCTGTTTCGTATTTTCGACATTATTGTCGCATTTCCCAGGACTGCTCACTTCACAAATGTGAAGCCTGATCTCGCAATTGCGAGATCAGAGGCCTGTGCAAAAACAAGATACACCAGCTATAATGTTTCTTAGTCTAATAACTCTGTAGCCTACCCGAAACTCACCCGAGCCCTCGGGGCTCCAAACCAAACATGCACTCAAGTATAAAATATCATACGGACTTGCTCGTGTGATCAAATAATAAAAATAACATCAAAAACTACGAATTCAACCTCAAAACTCATGTTTTCTCAAGAACACTCAAATTTTCTAACTTTTCAACCGGACGTCCGAATCATGTCAAATCAAATTCGATTCTCATAAAATTACACGGATAAGACATAAATATCATAACAAACTTGTATCGGGCTCCGGAACCATCATGCGGGCCCGATACTAATGATTTCAAACATTATTTCATTTCTTTATTTCCTGTAATAACAAACACAACAATTTTGTTCAAAAATTGTTTTCTAAGGCTAGGGACCTCGGAATTCAATTTCGGGTATACGCCCAAGTCCCATATTCTACTACGGACCTTCCGGGATCGTTGAAACACAGAAACAGGCCCTTTTGCTCAAAATGTTGGCCAAAGTCAACTAAAACCAAATTTGAACTCTAAAAATTATTACTTCTCATATTTTCATATAAAAGCTTTCCGGTTTCATGCCCGGGTTGCGCACGCAAATAGAGGTAATTAAAATTAGTCTTTTTAAGGCTAACGAGCCTAGAATGGAGTCTTAATTTATAAAATGACCCTTTGAGTCATCACAGTTATGCGAGCTTATGTATCATAAAATTTTATGTGTGAGGTGGCTCACCGAATCCAGGATATCTGGTTAAAATAAGGACATTCAATTGTATTTCCATGCTAAACTAGTTTACTTGAAGATACGATCGTGCTTAATTGACGAGATGAAGTCTGAGCATCCTTGATTTAATTGAAAATTCATGGGCTAATCTCTTATGTGCGGGGTCACTACGACCATCTTTTGCATTGATTCATGGCCATCCAAGTTGACTACTACAGAAATTTCCGGGTACAAGATGCTACACCCAAATGCAAGTGGTCAAACTCCTACCATGGGCAAGGGCAAGGCCACCACTTCCGTAAACGGGAAGACATCTTCCTTCGCACCGCCTCCAAAGAAGCAGAATCGAGGAAAGGCTACTTCTAGTTTCCCACTATAGGGAGGTAAGTGGTTGGAGCTATAGTATTGTCACAACCTAAGGCACTCGTGGAGGGCGAGTATGGGACAATGAGTACCCTTCCATCAGCCAAAAAGTGGTATAAAAATTGTCTTTCTAAGAACGTGCATCATGACATGGCGGTAGAGGAGCACCGGTTGAAATCTAAGCATCCCTATATCTGTCAGTCAATCCATGATTGGGGTTTGAGCTATGTGTTCAAGAATCCGGGTGAAATCAATTTGAGCTTAGTCTGTGAGCTCTATGCTGGATGGGATCCAGAAGATGAGGAGCAGTTAGTGCCAATGCATGGGAGACTGATTGATATCTCTGCTTCTTCCCTTTGTAATCACTGGGGGTGCCTGATGTCACACATGCTCCTCTGGGAAACTTTATCGCCCGACCAATCTATAGCGATATTCAACCAACCTTGTGTGGTGTCACTTCTACTGCTGCCCAGGTCCATGATAAGAGGACTCACCGTCATTTTAAATTCTTAGAGAAAAAGTTTTAATTGGCGGCTAAAGTTTATGTTCAGTTGATTAATGCTCGGTTGTTTCTTTTGCAAGAACGACACCCATATTGGCGTGAGAGGGTTTATTTATTGTATTTTTTATGATGGGCCAAAAGGTGAATGTAGGCCACGTTATACGCTACCATATGGTGCAAATGAGGAAAATTAAGAGGGTGGAAATTAATAGCATTCGAGAAAAGGATGATGACGACGGGTATGTGCTGACTAGTGTCGAGCATAAGGATCGAGATGGTAGTTTTACGACCCACTTCTATGGGATGTTTGATCTAACACTGCAGATTGTTGGGCGGGCGGCTACTCTCGAGGAGCGAGCACACACGAATGAGTAGTATCTTCTCAATGCTCATGCTCCGCATTTGGTTAGGATTGGTGAAGTCCAGCGTTTACCTGATGATGAAGATGTGAACACCCTCGAGCATTCGCAGCTGGAGCTAGTATAGCCCGAAGTAGAGCCCAACAAGTGTGATGATGATGATGATGATGATGTGGGAGCTTTTGACGAGGATGATTGGGAGGCTAGTGATAATACCTTTTATGCTAAGGAGGGCGTCGATGAGTGACCAAGGAGTTTCTTTACCACCCTCACCTGATTTTTATTTGCTTTCATATGCACTACAGACATTGCATGACGTAGGTGTGGGGTTGGGGATCCCCATTGTTTTTTAAATCATTATTGTTAACATTTAGCTTCTTATTTTCATTTTAAGTAGTCTTAGTAGCTTAATAAAAAAACTAAAAAATACAATCAGAAAAAGAATTGGAAAATAGTGGACATCTCCGGGCGTTGGATCTCCTAGATAATTTATTGAGGAATTAAAGTATAAAAACACACACCAATAAATCCAAAAATATGTTTTATTTTTTATTTTATATGTAGTTACAATTCCCCGCGGTTTTTTTCGTACCTCTTTTCTTTGCCATGGGATGTAGTTTGAATCGAGTAACAGTTTTTTTATTTTCAGAGTATATTAAAATGTAGGGAAAAAAAGGATGAAGGAAGATGAGATTTCTAAGCGCCTTTGGCTTGTTTAATAGTAGCATATTTAGGCTTTGTCATGAGTAGTATCTTCCCTATGTGTTAAATTTTGTCTTGATTCCTTGATGAATTGGATAACATGTTTTATGACTCCTATGACTCATTTTCTTGACTTATACTCACTTTGTGCTTAAGTTTTAATATCTTGTGGCTCCATGACTAGTTGATTGAATTTGAGAGTTGGAATAAGACCGCCCTTAGAAGGTCATGTGCCATTGTGATGATCCAAAAGGTCATCCTAAGTAAATTAAGCTAAATCTGTGTTCCAAGGCTCCGAAAGCCTCCGTTAATCTCACCTTGATATGCGTGCACAGCCCGGGCATGCAGGCGGGAAGCTTCTATGTGAAAATTTAATGAAAATGGAATTTTTGTAACAATTAAATGAATAAAGTTGACTTTGGTCAACATTTTTGGTAAATTGACCCGGACACGTGATTTGACGGCCCCGGAGGGTCCGTAGGAAAATATGGGACTTGGGCGTATGCTCGGAATCGAATTCCGAGGTTCCAAGCCCGAGAAATAATTTTTTAAAGAAAATTGTTTTCTTAAAATAATTAAGGTTTTTGAAAATGAAGTTTGATGTCAAAACCGTGTTACCGGGCCCGTATTATATTTCCAGAGCCCGGATTAGGTTTATTATATGTTATGTGAGTTATCTGTTAAATTTGGTGTAAAACAGACTTGAAACGACGCGATTCGGATTAAAATTGGAAAAGTTAAGCGTTATGAAGTTTTAAGAAAATTCTAAGAGTTTTGGGGTTTGATTCAATAGTTTTGATGATATCTTGGTCATTTAAATGCTCGAATAAGTTTGTAGGATGTTTTGGGAGTCGTGTGTGTTTTTGGTTTTGAGACCCGAGGGCTCGGGTGAGTTTCGGGTAGCTAACGGGGTGAGTTAAAGTGTAAAAATTTGGTGTTTTGAACTGGTTTCTGGTGTCTGGTGTTTTCTTCTCTGCGATCGCAGCCTTTCATCCACAATCGCATAGGCTTAGGCGAAGGGGTAACTGGGTTGTACTATGCGATAACATCTCGTCCTCCGCGATCGCATAGTGTGTCAGTGGAGTCAGGTGGGAGCTGGGTAGTATCTCTCTGCGGTCGCACCTCTCCCTCCGCGATCGCAGAGGTCTGTGGACTGGTTCTTCTGCGATTGCATCTTGCCTTCTGCGGTCGCATAGTAGGAAATCGTATAGCTCTGCGGTCGCAGCCTTTCTTCCGCGATCGCAGAGAACAATTTTCGCCCAGTTATTTCTTTACTCAAAAACAGAATACTGACACGGGATTTTTCATATTTCACCAACTTCTTCTTCTCCAAGACCCCATGGGCGATTCCTAAGCTAGTTCTCCTCCATAACCATTTGGGTAAGTGATTCTAATACTAATTTCTTCCACATTTCATCCATAATCACTAGAATCTAGGCCTAAAATCTTAAAATCAAAGTAGAAACTAGGGGTTTTGGGTAGAGTTAGGTTTTTGGGAATTTTTGGTAATTCAACCCCAATTTGGGGTCGGATTTCAAAACAAATTATATATTCTAACTCGTGGGGGTATGGGTGATCGGGTTTTGGTTCGAGCCTCGTGTTTAAACCAAGCGGGCCCGGGGTCAAATTTTGGAAATTTTGGAAGAATGATAGGAATTGTGTATTTAGGCTATGGGATTGTGTTATAGAGTTATTATTGATATACTTAAGTTAATTATTCCTAGATATTGTTGTTCCGGAGTTGAATTCAAAAGGAAAGGCGGTGTTAGAGGGTTGATTGCTATATTTTGGACCCGAGGTAAGTGTCTTGCCTAACTTTGGTGAGGGAATAGGTATTGTATGCTATGTGCTAAGTGTTTATCATGTTCAATGCATAGGTAAGGTGACGAGTACCTACGCATTGTGTGTCAAGCATGCTCGTGAGTCTATTTTTGATAAAAATCTTGTTATTACTTCCATGTTCGTTATATTATGAACTTGTCTCTCCTTGGAAACCGTTGTTGTTGGAAATCTTGGTTGATGACCCTATGATGTATTGGTTTGATTTAAAATCCAATTGTTAAGGATATATTTGAATTGATTGGTTATAGCTCAGACCCTTGCCGGGCAATTGTTGTGATATTGATTGATGTTTTCCCCTTGCCGGGTGATATTGAGATGTATTTCCACTATGATGTATTCCTTCCCATTATATCTGTCATTGTTTGGTGAGGAAGAGTGTAAAGCACGAAGGGTGATGCCGTGCCATGATTTATACTATTTCACATTATACATCACATTGTGAGGAAGAGAGTAAAAGCACGAAGGGTGATGCCGTTCCATGATTATACTATTTCACATTATACATCACATTGTGAGGAAGAGAGTAAAAGCACGAAGGGTGATGTCGTGCCATTATTTACATTTCTGGTATTTATACTTGTTTTGTTAGCTATTGTGTTAAAATTGCCTCCCTTATTTACTTCTATATGTCAATTTAACTGCTTCATTTCACTTGTTTTCCCCTTTACTGCTCCTGTATCCCATACTTGTCTGCCTATCTTATGCCTTGTTTTTCCATGCTTTGAGTTGTAAACTAGAACAGGTTGACGTTGTTGCTAAGTCTAGCCTCGTCACTACTTCGGTCGAGGTTAGGCTCGGCACTTACTCAGTACATGGGGTCGGTTGTACTGATGCTACACTGCACTTCTTATTGTTGTGCGGACCCCGCATCCGGACCCAGTTGACCGCATTGAGGGAGTCACCTTCAGTCCATCCAGAGCTTCAAGGTATACCCGCTGGCGTTCGTGGGCCTTGGTGTCTCTCCTACTTTTGGATTCCTTATTGTCTTATCTTTTCCCCCAATTTCAAGACAATGATGTATTTCTTTTCAGACTATGTATTTAGCACTCTATTTAGACAGTTCGTGAGTTGTGACACCCCTGTTTTGGGCTTATGCGACGTTATGTATTTTACTATTTCACTTTGCATTTTTCGGATTTCTATTACATTTCCGCTGTTAAAATTCTGAAGTGTTTCGTTATTTCTGTTAATATTTTTAAAGGTATTTTCTTTACTGCTGTTGAATTGGGTTGCGAATGTTAGATTACTTGTGCATGTTAGCTTGTCTAGCGGGTTCAACGTTAGACGCAGTAATGGCCTGAAGGTGGGGATTTCGGGTCGTGACAAGTTGGTATCAGAGCCCTAGGTTGCTTAGGTCTCACAACTCACGGACAACTTGGTAGAGTCTGAGGGATCGGTACGGAGACGTCTGTACTTATCCCCTAGAGGCAGCAAAGTTAGGATAACTCCACATTTCTTCATATCTGTCGTGCGATATGAATTCTGAGTACTGATCGAGTTTCCATTCTACTCTCTCGCAGATGGCGAGGACGTGTGCTTCCCTTGGTTCCGCTCAGCAACCCGACACTCCTGCTACAGCTCCTACGAGGGGTCGAGGTCGAGGACGAGGTCGTGCTAGAGGCCGAGGCCGAGGCCGGGGCTGGGCTCAACCTAGAGCAGCAACCCTAGTGGAGGACCCTCAGGTCGAGTCGACGAGGAGGTCCCAGTTCCGGCAGTCCCAAGTGGACCAGCGCAGGTCCTAGAGGGGTTCATAGCTACCCCAGTGCTTCAGGATGCTCTTGTCCGTCTGGTAGGACTCATGGAGAGCGTAGCACAGGCAGGTCTTCTTCATACTGCACCAGCTGGATCTCAGGCTGGGGGAGGGACCCAGCCTCCTGTTATTCATACCCTAGAGCAGGTTGCCACTCAGTATCAGACTCCAACACCTCAGACGACTGGAGTAGCTCAGCCGGGTATTGTGGCACCGGCAGCCGAGGGTGCAGCTATGTCAGCAGATGCTCTATGAAGACTGGACAGATTCACCAAGTGATTCACTACCACTTTTACTGGTGCACCGTCAGAGGATCCACAAGATTACTTGGATAGCTGTCATGGGGTTCTTCAGAACATGGGCATAGTGGAGTCCAATGGAGTTGACTTTGCTACTTTTCGACTATTTGGCGCAGCAAAGACTTGATGGAGAGACTACTTCTTAGCCAGACCAGCTGGGTCTACACCTTTGACTTGGGCTCAGATCACAGAGGTATTTTTGGGGAAGTTCCTTCCCATTACTCAGCGAGAGGATCTTTGGAGGTAGTTTGAGCGCCTCCAGCAGGGATCTATGTCTGTTACTCAGTACGAGACAAGGTTCATCGCTCTAGCTAGGCATGCATTGATGATACTCCCCACTGATTGGGAGAGAGTTCGGAGGTTCATTGAGGGATTGTCCCAGCCTATACGACTCCGGATGGCCAGGGAGTTGAGTATTGATATTTTATTCCAGGATGCGGCCGATGTGGCCAGGAGGATTGAGATGATTTTGTCACAGGGAGGTGGTCAGGGGGCTGACAAGAGGCCCCGTCATTTTGTTAGATTCAGTGAAGCCTCATCTGGAGGTAGGGATTCTTTCAGTAGGGGTCATCCACCCCGACCTTTTCAGTCAGCACTTCAGGTATCTCCCCGTGCACCACCAGCCCATGTTAGTGCACCACCAGCATCAATCAGTGCACAGCCACTTTAGATTACCAGGGTGGTTATCAGGGTCGTCAGGGCCGGTTCCCAAGTTATCAGCCACAGCAGCAGAGATCTTGTCATAGTTATGGTAGTCCGGGGCCCAGTATCAGGGTTCCCGTGCCTTGGTTCCCGCAGTAGGTGCATCCTTACCCCCTCAGCCAGCTAGGGGTGGTGGTCGAGGTGCCAGAGGTGGTGGTCAGGCTCATAGAGGTGGAGCACAGGCCATGAGAGGTAGAGGTCAGCCCGTAGCAGGTAGACCCAGAGATGTGCAGGTTGGAGGGGCTCAGCCCCGGTGTTATGCTTTTCCTGCTCGTACTGATGCTGAGGCTTCTGATGCAGTTATTACAGGTAGGGTTTCATTTTGCAGCCGAGAGGCTTTGGTGTTATTTGATTCGGGTTCTAAATTATCCTATGTGTCTTCATATTTTGCCTGCCCCGTGATTCCTTGAGTACTGTTGTACATGTGTCTACACCGGTGGGTGATTCTATAGTGGTAGATCGAGTCTACCGTGCTTGCGTAGTAGTTATTGGTGGTCTGGAGACTCAGGTTGATCTTTTGCTTCTTGATATGGTTGACTTTGATGTTATATTGGGTATGGACTGGCTATCTCCCTATCATGCTATCTTGGATTGTCATGCCAAGACAGTGACCTTAGCCTTGCCAGGAGTACCTCGTTTAGAGTGGAGAGAGACTCCTAATCATTCTTCTGGTAGAGTTGTTTCTTATATGAAGGCTCGACACATGGTCGAGAAGGGATGTTTGGCCTATCTTGCCTATGTTCGTGATTCTAGTGCTGAGGTTCCTTCTATAGAGTCCGTGCCCGTGGTTCGTGGGTTTCTAGAGGTATTCCCTGCTGACCTGCCAGGTATGCCACCCAACAGGGATATTGACTTTTGTATTGAGTTAGCTAAGGGCACTCAGCCCATTTCTATTCCCCCGTATCGTATGGCTCCGCCAGAGTTGAATGAATTAAAGGAACAATTACAGGATTTGTTTGATAAAGGCTTCATCAGGCCTAGTGTTTCTCCTTGGCGTGATCCAGTATTGTTCGTGAAGAAGAAAGATGGCTCAATGAGGATGTGCATTGACTACCGGCAGTTGAATAAGGTTACTATCAAGAACAAGTATCCTTTGCCGAGGATGGGTGCTACGGTATTCTCTAAGATAGACTTGAGGTCTGGTTATCATCAGCTTAGGATCAGGGCATCTGATGTGCCTAAGACAACCATCCGCACTCGTTATGGGCACTATAAGTTTTTGGTAATGTCTTTTGGGTTGACTAATGCCCCCGCGACATTCATGGAGCTAATGAACCGGGTATTCAGGCCTTATTTGGACTCGTTCGTTATTGTTTTCATTGATGATATTTTGATATACTCTCGCAGCCGAGAGGAGCATGAGCAGCACCTTAGAGTCGTCCTCCAGACTCTGAGGGATAGGCAGTTGTATGCCAAGTTTTCTAAGTGTGAGTTCTGGTTGAGTTCTGTGGCATTCTTGGGCCACGTTGTATCGGCAGAGGGCATTCAAGTGGATTCGAAGAAAGTTTCAGCAGTTAGAGATTGGCCCAGGCACACTTCAGCCATAGAGATTCGGAGCTTCTTAGGCCTAGAAGGCTATTATCGCCGGTTCGTGGAGGGATTTTCATCTATAGCAGCCCCTATGACCAAGTTGACGCAGAAGAGTGTTCAGTTCAGATGGTCTGAGGAGTGTGAAGCGAGCTTTCAGAAGCTCAAGGCAGCATGGATCACAGCACCAGTGTTGGTATTGCCCACAGGTTTAGGTTCGTATACCGTGTATTGTGATGCTTCACGGGTTAGACTTGTTGCGGTATTGATGCAAGATAGCAAGGTTATAGCCTATGCTTCTCGTCAGTTTAAGATTCATGAGAAGAACTATCCAGTCCATGACTTGGAGCTTGTAGCTATTGTTCATGCCTTGAAGATTTTGAGGCACTATTTGTATGGGGTACCGTGTAAGGTATTCACTGATCACAAGAGTTTGCAATACTTGTTTAAGCAAAAGGAGTTGAATATGAGGCAGAAGAGGTGGTTAGAGTTGCTGAAGGATTATGATATTACTATTCTCTATCATCCGGGAAAGGCCAATGTGATGGACGATGCTTTAAGCCAGAAGTCAGTCAGTATGGGTAGTTTGGCCTATTTATCGGTCGGGGAGCGACCTCTTGCGTTGGATGTTCGGGCCTTAGCCAACTAATTTGTGATATTAGAGGTTTCTGAGACTGGCAGTGTGTTGGCCCATACCTTTGCTCGTTCTTCCTTGTATGATCGTATTCGCGCCAGGCAGTATGATGACCATCATTTGTGTACTCATAGAGATGCGGTTCGGCACGGACGTGCCAAGCAGGTCACAGTTGATGCTTAGGGAGTTTTGAGATTGTAGGGTCGTATTTGTGTACCCGATGTTGATGGCATTCATGAGTTGATATTGCAGGAGGCCCATAGTTCCCGGTATTCTATTCATCCGGGCGCCGCGAAGATGTACCAGGACTTGCGGCAGCATTATTGGTGGCGTAGAATGAAGAAGGATATTGTAGCATATGTAGCTTGGTGCCTGAATTGTCAGCAGGTTAAGTATGAGCACCAGAGACCTGGTGGATTGATGCAGCAGATTCAGCTTCCCGAGTGGAAGTGGGAGCGTATCATGATGGATTTTGTAGTTGGGCTTCCACGGACTTAGAGGATGGTTGATGCAGTATGGGTTGTTGTAGATAGGCTGACCAAGTCAGCACATTTCATTCCTGTGTCGGTTTCGTACTCAGTGAGAAGTTGGCAAAGATCTGCATGGGAGAGATTGTCAGATTGCATGGCGTGCCTTTATCTATTATATCAGACCGAGGTAGTCAGTTTACCTCCCATTTCTGGAGGGTATTTCAGCGAGAGTTGGGCATCCATATTGAGTTGAGCACAACATTCCATCCTCAGACGGACGGACAGTCCGAGCGTACTATTCATATTTTGGAGGATATGTTACGAGCTTGTGTCATTGACTTTTGAGGTTCATGGGACCAGTTCTTGCCTTTAGCAGAGTTTGCCTACAACAACTGTTATCAGTGGAGCATCCAGATGGCTCCTTATGAGGCGTTGTATGGTAGGCGGTGTCGGTCCCCAATCGGATGGTTTGAGCCCGGAGAGGCTAGATTGTTGGGTTCTGAGTTAGTCCAGGACGCCTTGGATAAGGTAAAGATAATTCAGGATAGGCTTCGTACAGCTCAGTCCAGGAAAAAGAGTTATGCAGATCGTAGAGTTCGAGATTTGGCTTTCATGGTAAGAGATCAGGTGTTCCTTCGAGTGTCACCTATGAAGGGAGTGATGAGATTCGGAAAGAAGGGCAAGTTGAGCCCTAGGTACATTGGTCCATTTGAGATTTTGGACAAGGTGGGAGAGGTGGCCTACAGACTTTCCTTACCACCGCATTTATCAGCCGTACATCCAGTGTTTCATGTATCTATGCTCCGGAGGTACATTGCAGATCCTTCTCATGTTCTTGACTTCAGCGGTGTCCATTTCGACAAGTATTTGACTTATGAGGAGGAGCCGGTAGCTATATTAGATAGGCAGGTTCGCCAGTTGAGGTGGGACAGTTATCCTTCGGTCCGTGTTCAGTGGAGAGGTCAGCCTGCCGAGGCAGCTACTTGGGAGTCCGAGTCCGATATGAGGAGTCGTTATCCCCATCTTTTCTCAGACTCAGGTACTTTTCTATGTCCATTCGAGGACAAACGTTTGTTTTAGAGGTGGAGATTGTGATGACCCAAAAGGTCATCCTAAGTAAATTCAGCTAAATCTGTGTTTCGAGGCTCCGAAAGCCTCCGTTAATCTCACCTCGATATGCATGCGCAGCCCGGGCGTGCAGCCATGAAGATTCTATGTGAAAATTTGATGAAAATGGAATTTTTGTAACAATTAAATAAATAAAGTTGACTTTGGTCAACATTTTAGGTAAACGGACCCGGACCCGTTATTTGACGGTCCCAGAGGGTCCGTAGGGAAATATGGGACTTAGGCGTATGCTTGGAATCGAATTCCGAGGTTCCAAGCCCGAGAAATGAATTTTTAAAGAAAATTGTTTTCTGAAAATAATAAAGGTTTTTGAAAATAAAGTTTGGTGTGAAAACCGTGTTACCGGGCCCGTATTATGGTTTCGGAGCCCAGAACAGGTTTATTATATGTTATGTGAGTTATCTGTGAAATTTGGTGTAAAACGGACTTCAAACGACGTGATTCGGATTAAAATTGGAAAAGTTAAGCGTTATGAAGTTTTAAGAAAATGCTAAGAGTTTTGGGGTTTGATTCAATGGTTTTGAAGATATCTTGGTGATTTAAATGATTGAATAAGTCCGTAGGATGTTTTGGGAGTCGTGTGTGTTTTTGGTTTTGAGACCCGAGGGCTCGGGTGAGTTTCAGGTAGCTAACGGGGTGAGTTAAAGTGTAAAAATCTGGTGTTTTGGACTGGTTTCTGGCGTCTGGTGTTTTCTTCTCTGCGATCGCAGCCTTTCATCCGTGATCGCATAGGATTAGGCGAAGCGGTAGCTGGGTTGCACTATGCGATCGCATCTCGTCCTCCGCGATCGCATATTGTGTCAGTGGAGTCAGGTGGGGGCTGGGTAGTATCTCTCTAGGGTCGCACCTCTCCCTCCGCGATCGTAGAGGTCTGTGGACTGGTTCTTCTGCGATCGCATCTTGCCTTCTGCGGTCGCATAGTAGGAAATCGTATAGCTCTGCGATCGCAGCCCTTCTACCGCGATCGCAGAGAACAATTTTCGCCTAGTTATTTCTTTACTCAAAAACAGAATACTTACACGGGATTTTTCATATTTCACCAACTTCTTATTCTCCAAGACCCCATAGGCGATTCCTAAGCTAGTTCTCCTCCATAACCATTTGGGTAAGTGATTCTAACGCTAATGTTTTTCACTTTTCGTCCATAATCACTAGAATCTACGCCTAAAATCCTAAAATCAAAGTAGAAATTAGGGGTTTTGGGTAGAGTTAGATTTTTTGGAATTTTGGGTAATTCAACCCCAATTTGGGGTCGTATTTCAAAATAAATTATATATTCTAACTTGTGGGGGTAAGGGTGATCGGGTTTTTGTCCGAGCCTCGTGTTTGGACCAAGCGGGCACGAGGTCGAATTTTGAAAATTTTGGAAGAATGATAGGAATCGTGTATTTAGGCTATGGGATTGTGTTATTGAGTTGTTATTGATATACTTAAGTTAATTATTCCTAGATATTGTTGTTCCGGAGTTGAATTCAAAAGGAAAGGCGGTGTTAGAGGGTTGATTGCTATATTTTGGACCCGAGGTAAGTGTCTTGCCTAACTTTGGTGAGGGAATAGGTATTGTATGCTATGTGCTAAATGTTTATCATGTTCAATACATAGGTAAGGTGACGAGTACCTATGCATTGTGTGTCAAGCATGACTGTGAGTCTATTTTTGATAAAAATCTTGTTATTATTTCCATGTTCGTTATATTATGAACTTGTCTCTCCTTGGAAGCCGTTGTTGTTGGAAATATTTGTTGATGAACCTATGATGTATTGGTTTGATTGAAAATCCAACTGTTAAGGATATATTTGAATTGATTGGTTATAGCTCAGACCTTTGTCGGGCAATTGTTGTGATATTGATTGATGTTTTCCCCTTGCCGGGTGATATTGAGATGTATTTCCACTATGTTGTATTCCTTGCCATTATATCTGTCATTGTTTGGTNGCAAGGGTGATGCCGTGCAATGATTATACTATTTCACATTATACATCGCATTGTGAGGAAGAGAGTAAAAGCACGAAGGGTGATGCCGTGCCATTATTTACATTTCTGGTATTTATACTTGCTTCGTTAGCTATTGTGTTAAATTGCCTCCCTTATTTACTTCTATATGTCAATTTAACTGATTCATTTCACTTGTTTTCCCCTTTACTGCTCCTGTATCCCATACTTGTCTGCCTATCCTATGCCTTGTTTTTCCATGCTTTGAGTTGTAAACTAGAACAGGTTGACGTTGTTGCTAAGTCTAGCCTCGTCACTACTTCGGTCGAGGTTAGGCTCGGCACTTACTCAGTACATGGGGTCGGTTGTACTGATGCTACACTGCACTTCTTATTGTTGTGCAGACCTTGCATCCGGACCCAGTGGACCACATTGATGGAGTCACCTTCAGTCCACCCAGAGCTTCAAGGTATACCTGCTGGCGTTTGTGGGCCTTGGTGTCTCTCCTGCTTTTGGATTCCTTATTGTCTTATCTTTTCCCCCAATTTCAAGACAATGATGTATTTCTTTTCAGACTATGTATTTAGCACTCTGTTTAGACAGTTCGTGAGTTGTGACACCCCGGTTTTGGGCTCATGCCACGTTATGTATTTTACTATTTCACTTTGCATTTTTCGGATTTCTATTAAATTTCCGCTGTTAAAATTCTAAAGTGTTTCGTTATTTCTGTTAAGATTTTTAAAGGTATTTTCTTTACTGCTGTTGAATTGGGTTGCGAATGTTAGATTACTTGTGCATGTTGGCTTGTCTAGCGGATTCAACGTTAGACGCAGTCACGACCTGAAGGTGGAGATTTCGGGTCGTGACACCCATGTGTAAAGTGAGTTCTCTATATAGTCCATTGCATTGAATTTGTGTCTAGAACTTGCCGACATGTGAGTTTAAACAAAATTTTAGGTAATGTTGGGTTTGAATAATAATTTCAAGCTTTCTTGATTTTCTTGAGCTTAATGTTTACCACAAATAAATTATCCCTCGTCAACTTTTTTGAGCCTATAGACTATTACTGGAAACCATATATACAACCATGAAAAAGTCTTTATTGGTTTTTGATCGGCCGAGCCTACATTGGTAGAGGTTTACATAATGGTCAAGCCCATGGTACCCTTTTGCACACATGTGACTTCATTGTGAGAGTGAGCAATTTCTTTGATATATGTGCGAGTCCTTAAACTGAATTTGAGCATGCGACTGGAGTGCGTTGATTCTACCTACTCTCTTTGATTTTGTTGCGAGGGCACATGATTTCACGAGAAATTGGTAATGTTATAAGATTCTCTATTGAGTGTTCAAGCCATGAATACATTGTGACGTTGTTCGGTTTTTAAGGCTAGGATTTTTATGGGCATGTTTTCTTTGTGTTAAATAAATTTTGAAGTATGGAATAAGCTAAAGGGAAGTGTGTATTCAATGCATATGTTAGAGTTTATTTACATATAAAATGCGAAAGAGTTTGTCTCAATCTTCCGAAAATTTGTTGTGGGTTGGTTTTATCAACCATAGTCATATGTATAGTGTATTTCGAAGTATAAAGTGCTCAATGTTAGTGTACATTGTTGGTTGGCTCGAGGACGAACAACGCTTAAGTGTGGTTAGTGTGGTTAGTGATGTTTGGATGTAATTCATTATTTTTAGTGCATTCCTACATTAAATTTTGAGGTTTTGATATTAATATATGTGACGTTTAAGCTTAATTATGTTATTTTATGTGTAAAATCATTGAAATATAAAGATGAGTGAAGGTTGCAACAAAGGGTGACAAAAAATACAACAAAAGAGCACAAAAACGCAAAGAATCCAAACAGGGCGCCAGGCCAGGTGGCGCATGTCTTATGGCCACCTCTTTCTGGCACTAGGTTTGGCCTCATGAGGCTCCAGGTGCTCCCCTAATCTGGCCCTGCGAGGTCAGGAATCCAAACCCCTAAAATGAAAACATTTCCCCCTCTGCTTTTAGGAGACGGCGACTGTGAACAACTAATTTTTGACCACGCCCAAATTCTATATTATTTTAGTGTAAATATTATTTTTAGGCCTAATCTTGATATTTTAAAGTTTTATCTTACTCTTAATAGATTTTATTCGATTTAATTAGAAAAAAAACTCACATTCTTGAAGTATAGATTTTACTTTTTCTATATATATATAACTATTATATCTTCTTTGTATAATTTAAACTATAGTGTAAATATTGAATTTTCTTGCTTATATAATTTTTTTAAAGTAAGTTCGCTAGTGTATATATATATAGAGGGCTATATATTTTACCGTCATTCTTATTTAATAAAAAGGAAGTTATTAAAAACTTAATATATATATATATATATATATATATATATAATAATACTAAAGAAAGGAGAAACACCTACAATTCCCATCTTTTCTTAACTCCTCACGTTCCAACCCCATGTCTCCAATTTCCTCACTCACACACACAGACACGATCCTATCTTGATTACACAATCTCCCACCACTTCACAAAGGATTAGTTTTTGAACACTATATAATTGAGGACTTTACAAAAAAAATTACACGGACGAGAAGAGCATAAAAAGAAAAAAGGAGTACAAAGAAAGAGAGAATAAGTCAGAAGAACAGAAAAAAGAGAACTGAAGGAGAAGACAAAAGAAGAACAGAACAAGAAAAAGATTTTTTTTAAAAAAGCAAAGAAGTCGGAAACTAAAAAGAAAAGAACGAAGGAGTAACAAGAAAAAGGAAAGAAAGAGAAAAACGAGAAAATGACAAGGAAATTGAGAGGAAGATTTTGAAGAAGGAGGTCTGGGAACAGAAGAAAGGAACGAGATTTAGACGAAGGAGATTCAAAAAATCTTCAGCTCCAAAGTTGAGTGAAGCGAGGTCGCCGGTTGGAGATTTTCGTTTGAGGTCCAATTCTATATTGTTTCAGTTTTTTATGTTTGCTAATTAATTCTTCTAAGTTAATGTGTGCATTTTTTTACATCATGATTTGAAATTTTAATGCCATATTTGTTTATCTTCGTGTTCTTTAAACATTATAAAATATGAGACTGAATTCAGATAATTGATTTTAGTGCTTCTTTTGATTGTTAGTTTCTATACTGTTTAGTTGGATTCATCATCAAGATAAACTTAATGGCTAATTATAAATTTTATTTTATGTTGCAGCTTCAATAATGATGAGTATAAATTAAGTTTTAATATATTATGTCTTCGTTGGTTGTTAATAAGTCTATGTGGCGCATGCTTTAGTTTCTGATTGGAAAAACTCTTCTAATTCAACTTCGTAATAAGGTTGTGCGGGAAAAAAGAGGTGTGACAGCTCTGGCGACTCAGCTGGGGAATATTAATAAGAATTCAAGCTTTATATATTGATTCTTGTTTGGCTTTTATCATGTTTTGGATATTATTGTGTTTGGAAGCCTAATGTGCTATTTGTCGCTTATTTACCGCTTTAATATTTATTTGAACTGTGATATAAATTGTATCCTCTCTCGCACCCCTCCGAGTCTTCTGATAGGTAGTTATGTTGTGTTTGCCTAACAACATCACAAAATTTCTGTCTTGAGATAAATCCAGTTAGCCTACCAGCTTCTGGTGAAGGATTTAGTCACACATGTTTAGGCGGGAGAGTCGTTAGCTAGCCAGTGTTGTTCTACTACTGGTGACGCTTAAATCTCCTCGGCTCGGGTTGTCTGCCCGGGTAAGCCAGGTCTAGATACCATCTCCTTTAGGATTTGAATACTTAGAAGAACAAGCCACAGACAACGAATTTCCCTAGTAGGCTACGCTTTATTTACATCATGTGCATTGGACTTAGCGGGACTCGGCATAGGGGCCGCGCCCGTCTAGGACAGGTACCAGTTTTTTGGACAAACATGTTCATATTTATGTGCTATATTGTAACATTATTAGGTAGGCTTCATTCAAGTATTGACCGGCTTTAGGATAGATTGATTGAACATAGGAGAGAGAAAGAGAAAATTACCTCCAAGTTTTCATAAAATAACCATTTTTAAATAAAATTTTGAAGGGTTCTAGTATGTAAAATCACAATTTTCAAATCAATTTTTTTATTTTAACCAAACTACGCGGGTCTGATTCTCACCGGATGTGAGATAGTAGGCAACCTTCATCGGGTCCGGCCCCCCTTTTCAAAAATTCAAAAGTATTTTCTTTTAATATCTTCTCAAAATCCAAAAATATTTTCGTTCTTATTTAGAAGTCTATCTTTCGAAAATTTCCAAAAAAAATAATTCAAAATTCAAAAATATGTTTTTTCTTCTTTAGAAGTCTTCCAAAAAAAAACTAATACATATTTTCATTCTTAGAAGCATTCATTGTCTGAATTGTATAGGAGTAAGAGTTAGTTTATTTACTTTATTCCAGATTTCCTGAACTACGTAATGGTCTGATTCATGCGGCGTCATGATACGTAGGCAATCCCAGTCGGATGCGATCATAACCATAATTAATCTGAAAAAGAAAAAAAGTGAATAATAATAAATAAGAAAAGAAAAGAGAGTGCTAAATTCAAGATGAAAATAAATCAATAAACCAATAAGCCGGGATGAAGCATGGAGCCTTCCAAAATTATTTTAGAAATGAAAAAGGCATTAGGTGCATGACATACAATATGTGATTAATATCTACAAAACCAACCAGAGGTGGTTGGTTTGTGGTTTAAACTAGCGACTCACCCTTACAACACAATATCAAAAGGAAAAAGTAGAATGGAAAACAACAGTGAGAATGAGTCAGATAATGATGATGTCTATGGACAATTGGTCAAACAAGGTTCGGGAGTGGTTGAAGAAGTAAGAGTGTTGAAGTAACAATTGACAGAGATGTACCAAGCTTGGGAAAATGGACAGGCACCGCCCCCACTACCCATAGGGTCTTCGGTTAATCTTCACAATGTGTCAGTTGCAAATCAAGTGCCCATCTCCCTAACAAGTAACCCATTGTACCAACCTGGTTTCAGTCCGAGCATTAACCTTCCCACGATACTCAGTACCTCCATTTTGCGTCCTCCAATTGCACCCCTCAGAAATGATCCACCTACTGTACCCATTGTCCATACTTTCATTGTTCCTCAACTGGCTCTTGCTCAAAATATCAACAATTATCCACAACTGAATGATCATGATGTTCAATATTACTCTCCAGAACTGGCTTCAAGGTTCCAGATTCATACAAACATACTCCTCAGAACAAGTTGCCAGCTGAGATCGAAAATCCCGACAAGAATACCGAACAAAATGAAATGGCTAAAAAAATGAAGAGCTTGGAACAAACCATGAGAAACATACAGGGTTTGGGAGGCCGCAAGAGTGTTTCGTTCAACGATTTATGCATGTTCCCCCCATGTTCATTTGCTACCCGGCTTCAAGACCCCCAAGTTTGACAAGTATGATGGGCATGGTGATCTCGTTGCCCATTTGAAGAGGTATTGTAACCAATTAAGGGGAGCAGGAGCCAGAGAACAATTACTCATGGCTTATTTTGGGGAATGTTTGACAGGAATTTCTTCCGAGTGGTTCATAGATCAAGACATCTCTCACTGGCACGTTTGGAACGACATGGCTCAAGATTTTGTCCAATAGTTTCAGTACAATATTGATATAGTTCTAGACTGCTCCTCTCTCGTCAACATAAAGAAGAAACCAACAGAATGCTTCAGAGAATATGCAATCAAGTGGAGAGAGCAGGTTGCAGCTAGGGTCAAACCACCAATAAAAGAGGCAGAAATGATTGATTATTTTCTCCAACCTCAGGATCCTGATTACCTCCATTACATGTTGGCCGCCATTGGTAAGCCTTTCGCTGAGGCGATTAAGATTGGTGAAATAGTTGAGAATGGCATGAAATCGGGCAAAATTGTGAGTCAAGAAGCCCTTAAGGCATTTTGCATCCCCGTCTGTCAGCCATATCTATGATGGTAGATTCGCTGATGTTGAGGAACGACTATGAACCATGAATAGGATTAGGATCCTCTCTGCAGGGAATTGTGAACCATATTTCTCCATATTTGAAGAAAGATTCCTTTGGTTTGGGTTTTAAAACCAACATCAACTAACATAGATAGAGCTAAGGCTCGCAAAAAGAATGGTTGGAATTTGTCCAAACCAATCCCTCACATTGTCTACTCTTTTGTCAATCCACAATTTGAAGAAGTCCAATATCCTTCTACTCAGAATGACATTGAAGAAGTTTTCCAGGGTCTCAAGGAGATGTTCTACGAGATCAATATGGTTCAAGTTGGTGAGAGCCCCAGTCGTGCAAGTGCTCAACTGATTGGTCCAGATACCTCACCCAACAACTGAGAAGCAACTTCTCTTCCCATAAGGAAGGAGTCTTGGTAGTATGTTTTGTTGCTTTTTCTGTATTTGGATTATTTTAAGGGTTGTAATACAGATATTTTAGTTTAATTGCTTTGCTTTGAATTTAATTCTTCTATCCTTTCAAATTCAATGAAATGAAGTTCCAGTTTCATAGTTCCCTAATTTTTGTTAATTTCTTATCATTTTCAGTTTCGTTAATGCTGGCTTTAAGAATATAACATGCATGCGGAATTCATGCCCAAATATTAAAAATTTGTCTAATCTTGAAATAGTGAATCAAGAAGTTGAGATTCTCTATCTCCTAATCATTGTTGAGGCAGGGATCAGAGACACTGATTGGGTGAAGTCCCGATTGGAACAGTTGAGTTTAATTGATGAAAAATGTTTGGTGGCAGTTTGTTTTGGTCAATTATACCAACAACGAATGGCACGTGCTTACAACAAGAAAGTGCGCCCAAGACAGTTTGAGGTAGGACAACTTATTTTGAAACGTATCTTTCCGCACCAGGAAAAGCAAAAGGAAAGTTCGCCCCGAATTGTCAAGGTCCTTACCTCGTCAAGAAAGTATTATCAAAAAGAGCTCTACACTTGGAAAATATAGAAGGAAAGGTGACTGATATATCCGTCAACGCAGATGCGGTCAAGAGATACTATGTCTGACATAACTCTGTTAGGGCATTTTTATACTTAGCATTCTCAGGTTGGGATGACGAAAGGCTATCATTCTCGTTACCCAAACACTGGTCAATCCTACTTAGCCCTTTGAAGCCTTGTTTATAATATTTCTTTGTTTTCCCCTATTTTGGAACCAATGTACTTTAAAAAAAGTAAAAAAAAAGAAACAAAATCGAAACAAAAAAACAAAAAAAAAAACAAAAAAACAAATAATCAAAACAAGTTCATGTTAATTGAACTAAAAATCCACATTTCCCACTATTTAAAGAAACTGGGGCATGATTTTATTTTATTTTTCAACGGTTTTCCGTCAAAATGGTTCCAAAAGTTGTAGTCCAGTTGAATAGTTCTTTTTACCTTTCCCTTCTAAGACCTTCTGATCAGCTTTCGAGGATGCTAAGTTGGTATATTACGGTGATGCCTCAGCCATTGTAAAGAGAGAAAAATAAAATGAGAGAGTCTTATTGGTGAAAACCCTCACAGGCACCATAAGGCAATAGTGAGTTGAGAGAAAGACAAATGAGAGAGGCCAATTGGTGAAAACCCACAAAGGGCATCATTGATCGATTTAGGCCTTCATAGATCCTGGCACAAGCATGGTTAAGACAATGAACTCGGCTTCAAAGTGAAGTTCACAACGAATGCTGAGAATTAGACGGATCGGGCATCCAGTCCAAAGTGCATGTCATGTTGAAGTCAGCATATTCTTCTAGATAAGTCTTTTTATTTTTATTTTTATTTTTCTTCTCTGAAAGGTAAACTTCTTGATTAAGTTGTAATACCTATTACTTCAACTTCTTGTTTTCTTTCGTACTATTCTTTTTGAGTCCTTTTCAGTCTAATTTCGTCAAATCAAAGCAAATAAAAGGCCCCAAAATTGGTTACTGTTTCCCTGTTATTTGAAGCAAAACTTTCTGGGCATGAACAACATAGGCAAAGGCATAAAGCCACCTTTGCTTTTCCCTTAGGAGCAAAGGACTTGAAGGACGGAACAATGTGTCAAGGGTCGACAAAACATACTCAGTTGAAAGTGTTCTGGGAGCAAGGTTGTTTGCACCATAAACAAAAATGGTGATAGACCTAAAATAGTCAGGTTTTGATGTTGAGAAAGAAGATCTCCGGGAAGTAATGACAGAATCTCCCGGCAATTTGTACGACCATCGATGGAGTCAGTGTTTCTAAAGTATAATGGACGCATGGTCAAGTCACTTAAGAAATCAAGGCCACAAACTGACCACCATTTGAAAACTAACAAAATTTTCTTTGTTCAGAACATGAACAGAACAATTTTAGGAAACAATTCGTGAAACGACGAACACCACCAAGTGAAGTTCTCAAATCCTTAGTTTTCTTCTAATATACATGTAATCATGTTATCCTTAGTTTCATTATAGGGAATCAATACCCTATCTTCAACACAGGGTACCACATCCCCTGGTCGCATTACTTTCTTCCTACAAAGGGTACGACATTCCCTAGTCGCATCACAGAACGCTACAAGCATTATCGTATTGCCAACACAGGGTACTACATCCCCTGGTTACATTTCTTATTGCTAACATAGGGTACGACATTCCCTAGTTGCATGTTTTTTCCTACATAGGGTACAACATTCCCTAGTAGTATCTCAGAGAGCCACGAGCCTCATTTCATTTCCAATCAAAGGGTACTACATCCCCTGGTCGCGTTAGTTTTTGCCTACATAGGGTACGACATTCCCTAGTAGAATCTCAGTGAGCCACGAGCCTCACCACATTGCCAACACAGGGTACTACATCCCCTGGTTGTATTTCTTATTGCTAACATAGGGTACTACATCCCCTAGTTGTATTTCTTTTTGCCAACATAGGGTACGACATTCCCTAGTAGCATCTCAGAGCGCCAAGAGCCTCATCTTATTGTCAACACAGGGTACAACATCTTTTGGTTGTATTTCTCATTGCTAACATAGGGTACATCATCCCCTAGTAGCATCTCAGAGTGCCATGAGCCTCATCTTATTGCCAACATAGGGTACGACATTCCCTAGTAGAATCTCAGAGAGCCACGAGCCTCATCTCATTTCCAAACACAGGGTACTACATCCCCTGGTTGCATTTTTCTACCAACATAGGGTACGACATTCCCTAGTAGCATTCTAGAGTGCCACGAGCCTCATCTTATCGTCAACACAGGGTACTACATCCCCTGGTTGCCTTCATTCTTGTTAACACTGGATACGACATCCCCTATTATTTATAATAAAAAAAGGTGTCTTTTTCAATTCTTTATTCTGCAATAGCAAAGATAGTTTAATATATTTTCAATAACTCACAAAAATTTCCTAGTGCAAACTGGGGCACAAAATTTTTGTTTGTTTTGTTTGTTTGTGATGCCTTGTAGGTTTTTCCGCAAAGCACGGATTGGATGTGTAAAAAATAAGATTCCGGCTCTCGCCAGAGAAAGTTTAACGTTTGATCTCAACACCGGCCGCAAGCAGCTTTGACAGGATGCATGCAGAGACAAAGGATTTCAAGATCAATCTTCTTATCACCGGATCAAGAAGCAAGCCTGTGAGAATACTTCATAGTCTTTTGTATCGGGAGCATCAAGTTTCAGTCTAAAGTAAATGAAGGAAGCAAGTTAAGAATCAACAACAAGACTCCAGATGTCATTTAGATAGGAATTTTGTAACTCTAAGATTTCAAAAGTATGTAATTTTTCTTTTCGTTTTAATGTAATAGTAGGAACCGCGGATCGGAACCTCGACGGAACTTCACTCGACACTCCCTCTAAGAATACTTCCTCACTCTTCTTTCACTTGAACTACACGTGACCTGATCCCCTTATAACCCGGGATATGTAGGCTGCCTAAAATAAAGGCTCGATCGCATCTTTTTCTTTTATCTTCTTTTCCTTTTCAAATAATAGTGAAGTAAAAAATCAGTCACCTTGTTAATTTTCTTTGCCTGAAAACTCTTCATGTTTCCAAGCAAAGAGGGGCATGCTGTGAACAACTAATTTTTGACCATGCCCAAATTCTATATTACTTTAGTGTAAATATTGGTTTAGGCCTAATCTTGATATTTTAAAGTTTTATCTTACTTTTAATAGATTATTCGATTTAATTAGAAAAAAAAACTCACATTCTTGAAGAATTGATTTTACTTTTTCTATATATATATAACTATTATATCTTCTTTGTATAATTTAAACTATAGTGTAAATATTGGATTTTCTTGCTTATATAACTTTTTTTTAAAAGTAAGTTGGTTAGTGTATATATATATATATATATATATATATATATAGAGGGCTATATATTTTACCTTCATTCTTATTTAATAAAAAGGAAGTTATTAAAAAGTTACTATATATATATATATATATAATACTAAAAAAAGGAAAAACACCTACAATCCCCATCTTTTCTTAACTCCTCACGTCCCAACCCCATGTTTTCCTCACGCACACACACAGACACGATCCCATCTCTCTTGATTATACAATCTCCCACCACTTCACAAAGGATTAGTTTTTGAACAGTATATAATTGAGGTCAGAAGAAAAGAAAAAAAAAGAACTAAAGGAGAAGACAAAAGAAGAACATAACAAGAAAAAGATTTAAAAAAATGCAAAGAAGTCCGAAACTAAAAAGAAAAGAACGAAGGAGTAACAAGAAAAAGGAAAGGAATAGAAAAACGAGAAAATGACAAGGAAATTGAGAGGAAGATTTTGAAGAAGGAGGTTTGGGAACAAAAGAAAGGAATGAGATTTAGATGAAGGAGATTCAAAAAATCTGCAGCTCCAAAGTTGAGTGAAGCGAGGTCGTCGGTTGGAGATTTCCGTTTGAGGTCCAATTCTATATTGTTTCATTTTTTTATGTTTGTGAATTAATTCTTCTAAGTTAATGTGTGCATTTTTTTTACATCATGATCTGAAATTTTAGTGCCTTATTTGTTTATCTTCATATTCTTTAAACTTTATAAAACATGAGACCGAATTCGGATAATTTATTTTAGTGCTTCTTTTGATTGTTAGTTTCTATACTGTTTAGTTGGATTCATCATCAAGATAAACTTAATGGCTAATTATAAATTTTATTTTATGTTGCAGCTTCAATAATGATGAGTATAAATTAAATTTAATATATTATGTCCACGTTGGTTGTTAATAAGTCTATGTGGCGCATGCTTTAGTTTCTGATTGAAACGTCCAAATTTGCTAAGATTCAAATTATAGACATCAATATAATTTCAAGCTATAATATGTTAGTGATTTGTTAAGTTATAAATAATTTTAAGGTTGAATAACTCATTAGAACAGGTAGCCAATAACTCAAATTAGTTTAGGAAAATAATTTTAAAACACTAGAAAAACGTTAGATATACTTTAAATATTAGCCCATGTGTTCATACTCGAACCTTGGGTTGATATGCTTAAATAATAAAAGAATCATTTGCGCATTCCGGATCTCGACGCCTTTAAATTAAAAACAATTATGTTATAACCATGTGTACATTCGGTATCTTGGTTTAACATGTAATTTCAAAGAAGTACCTCGTGTGCGTTTCGCATATTGGTTAACATAATTGAGAAAAATATAATAATTAATTAAGCAGTAATAAATTAGTCATAATCAATATAATACAAGAATAGCTAAAAATTTATTTAAGCCTTACATTAATCAATAAAGAGACCGTGCTAGAACCACGCGACTCGAGGGGTGCCTTACACCTTCCCCTCGGTCAACAGAATTCTTTACTCTGTCTTCTGTTTTCGTAGACCATAAATTAAGAGTCAAATCTTCCTTTTGATGAGGGATTCAATAAAAGGTTACTTGGAACACCATAACTCAATTCCAAGTGGACACTCTAAATAATAAATAATCCCTTTTTAAAACGTCACTTCGATTGGAAAAACTCTTTTAACTCAACCTCGTAATAAGGTTGTGCGGGAAAAAAGAGGTGTGACACCGACCCTATCATGTAAATACTTTATACTGTGTGTAGTGAAGTGTGAATACTATTTCGAGGCAAAAATATTGTGTGGAACAACTTTGGAGGGGATAATCATAGAGTTCTTCATCCCTTCATCATTTCTTTCTAATTTGTTTATGCAAAGTACTTGAAAATTATTATAAATGAGTGGCTACACACTCTAGTTTCTAGGGTTATGGTTGACATGGTTATTGACGTTTACTATGAACATGAGTGGCTGAACACTCAAGTTTCTAGGGTTGTGGTTGACATAATTATTGGTATTTATTAATTACATATGTGTCAATTTGAATTATCATCTCGTGTTTGTTTCTTTAATTCTTGTTTTAACTTGTAAATTGATTTAGCTGCCAATTCACTCTACTATATATCCTACTCTTAGAATAGTCATGTTTAGATTACATTAGAATAAGAGAAACCTTGTTTCTGAACTAGTGGCTCGGGGAAGGATTTTGTGGTTAGGATAAAAATATACTGAACGGTCTTGCTTAGTTGAATGACGTATTTTTTTCGTACATAATAGACGCAATACCATATGTATATAATATTAACATATTTGGGGTAGAAATATAATATTGTGGAAACATGCTATTTATATAAACGATCTGATCAACAAGTAACCACGGATAATTCAGATTATCAAGGTATAATTACGAACTTAATAAGATTGATAAACCGAGCACTACCATGTAATATTTATCTCCTTTGATAAAAATCCAACAATAAACTTTTGCGTTCTTGTTATTAGTTAATTGCTAGTTTAATTTTCGCAATAACAGATTAATAGAAAAACCTAACACTTTTGATTACCGTGGATACTAAATTAATTTTAGTTATGTTAGTTAGTAATTATTATAAGTTTATGTGGGTTCGACATCTGACTTTCGAATCACTTGATTACTTGATGTCCATGTATACTTGCGAGTACTTGAAAAACCAACAATAAGTGAGGGGCTTTGTGTTAGGCACTAGTACAATGCTGAGATTGTGCTTACTTGAAGATTTAACTATGTATTCGTTGGTTTTAGCATTGATACTTTTCATGCATGCACAGAGACGTATCTTCCCAATGCTAATTGAGACTTTATATCATGAAATTGATGCCTTAATTGTTTTTTTTGCAAAGCATGCCCATTTTCCTATTAATGTGATCAAGTTGAACTTGCTTTTCTTGAGTCCCTTTTTTTGTTTTGCTATTATTAGTAATGTTACTGTAATTGTTGGCTGATAGAAAGTAAGCAGCGGAATTTGCTAATATCGTCACTATCTTTATTTCGAGGTTATTCTTGCTACTTACACTATAAACGAGGTCGGTTGTATTTATACTATACTCTGTACATTACTTGCAGATCCAGGTGCTATTGATAGAGTTGATTGCTAGATAGACGTATACATACCCGTTGGAAATTTTATGGTAGCTATGTTGTTTTATTCGCATGCCTTCGAGTATGTCACGACTCGAATTTACCCTCTGAACGGTCTCGTGACGACACCTAGTGTCTACGACTAGGTAAGCCTAAATTGCGGAAAAATAAGACAAATAATAACAAAAACAGTAAAGATGAAGTAATAATATAAAATTTAGCCGCTTGGCATCTACAACTTTTACTTTCCCAAAACCCGGAAGGTCACAAATCACAAACTTTATACGACTATAGCTCTATACAACGGAACAAAAAAAATGTATATATGTATATCTCCTAAGTCTGTAATAGAGTAGGTAGGGACACGTGGGATTCTGTGGACGCTACAGAGTTACCTCGCGGTCTCCTAACAGCTGCTGTAGTACTCCTAGCCAAAACGCTGTGTACTGGTACCTGGATCTGCACATGGGGAAAACATGCGGAGGAAAGGGCGTGAGTACTCCACATTCGTTACTCCGTACGTGTCAAGCCTAACCTCAGTCAAGTAGTGACGAGGTCAGGTTAAGGCTTTACTGAGTTTGAAAATAAGACAGTTATAAGTTTGAATAGTGACTTATAAATAGCTAAAATAAGCAGAATTTAAAGGAAAACTGAAAGAAATAATAATGAAAAGCCCTCGGCTCAGCACAACATATATCTCAACAGCAAATATGCAATGCAGTACAGGGGGAAAGCTCCCGGATCTCAGCCCGTAGTCCCAATTTAAATATGCTATGTAGTACAAGAGGGAAAACTCCCAGATCTCAGTCCGTAGTCCCAATTTAAATATGCAATGCAGTACAGGGGGAAAATTCCCGGATCTCGGTCAGTAGTCTCAATTTAAATATGAGATGCAGAATCCTGTCGGATACGACTTAATTAAATAATTCAAGGAAACAATAGGCAAGAATAAGTTAAAACTACCTAAGCATGGAATAAATAGTAGCAAGTACGGGGAATTAAAGTGATAACAGGTAGGCATGCTCATTCCTATGCTAACTAATCAGTTATAACATGAAGCAGTAATATAGGAATGAAATGAGTTATGTCATGGAAGGAAAAGCGGTAATTTAGCAACCATGACCCGCGTACGCACTCGTCACCTCACGTACACGACGTCCACATAGTAAAATCAATATAAAAATGCCTAATGGAAATCCCCAACACAGAGTTAGGCAAGCCACTTACCTTGATTGCGCTAATCAACTCAATACCACGCTCTTCCCACGAGTATCCGACTCTGGGTGGCCCAAATCTATTCAATTCGATTGCATAATGTAAATATCACATCAAGGGAACAAAATAGCTAATTATTTCTAAGCTAATACGCGAAATTAGGAAATTCGCCCAAAAAGTCCCCCGGGCCAACATCTCGGAATCAGGTAAAAATTATATTATCCGGACACTCGTTCACTCACGAGTCTAACCATATAAGAATCTCTCAAATCGGAGGTCAAACATCCAATCAAAACTCAATAACTTGGTCTATGAAGTTCTTCCCAATTTTCCCATTTTCTATCCAAGATTTTCGAAATTAGAGGTGGGATTTAAGATTGGAATCATGGAAATTGTTCTATAATGGATAGAAATTACTTACCCAAGTTACCCAGGTGCAAATGCCTCAAAAAATCGCCCCTCCCGAGCTCTAAAAATAAAAAATGGTGAAAATAACATAAACCCTCGAAATTGGATTTTTAAAAGACTGCCCAGTCATTTCTTCTATGCGATCGCGTACAAAGAATCGCGATCGCGGAGGGTAATCTCACACGCGCCAAATATTTTCTTACGCGAACGCGGCTATGGGTCTGCGATCGCGGACCTTCACGACCCAGTGCTTCGCGATCGCGTTTGGGACCTCGCGACCGCACAGAACAAATATCGAAGCTCCCTCAGACCAAGGATACACTACGCGATCGCGACCTAGGACATGCGATCGCGAAGACTAAACTTCCAACACACTGCGATCGCGGACTTCATTTTGCGATCGCAGAGAAAAACTCCAGGCCTCCTCTCATTAACCTTTTGCGATCGCGGAGGGAGACTTGCGATCGCAATGAACAAAAAGTTGCTGGTGAAAAACTAGCAAAACAAGCAAAGAGTTTTAGGCCAAAGATGCCCGTTTGAAAACCCGAAACACACCCGAGGCCTCTGGGACCTCAACCAAAACTACCAACCGACCCTAATACCTCATTAAAACTTGGCCTTTCCTTAAAAACACATCTCATAACATCAAAATCATCAACTATGCGTAGATTCAAGCCTAGGAACTTATGAAATTTTTAAAATCGACATCCGATGTCGAAACACGTCTAAACTTATCCGAATGACCTAAAAATTTTCACAAAGGTAAAAAATGACATTACAGACCTGCTGACACTTTCAGAATTCCATTCCGAGTCCGATATCAAAATCTCACCTATCGACCGAATTCGTCGAAATTCCAACTTTCGCCAATTCAAGCCTAAATCTACAACCGACCTCGAAAATACATTCTGAACATGCTCCTAACCCCCAAATCTCCCAACGGAGCTAAAGGAGTTGACGAAATTCCATTCCGAATCCGTCTTCACAAAGTTCTAGCTACGACCTGATTTCCAAAGCAAAAATACACATTTAAGGATTAAGCATCCAAAATCACTCTGGATTTCACCACTCAATGCTCCGACAAGTTTCAATAACATAAATAGACATGGGAGAAGCAGTTATTAGGGGATTGGGGCGCTAACTCTCAAAACGACCAACCAGGTCGTTACAGAGTCCCTTTCCTTACTTCTGTTATTACTATTTATGTTCTTTAGACAATATTGTATGTTTATTCAGACTGTTGTACTTATTTACTATATAGATCTTATGTACTTGTTGACAACATGTTTTGGGATGATATTCTAGTGGTACAACTATTTGGCTGGAGTTATTTATCGTATTTTACTTTTGAGACTATTTCTTTATGTTATTGAAGTTTATATTTGTACATTGAATATTGGCTTCCCTGGAAAACTATGGTAGGCGCATCACGACTTTGGTGGGATTTGGTGTCGTGAAAT
Source organism: Nicotiana undulata (assembly GCA_005239495.1). Taxonomy (NCBI): domain Eukaryota; kingdom Viridiplantae; phylum Streptophyta; class Magnoliopsida; order Solanales; family Solanaceae; genus Nicotiana; species Nicotiana undulata. The sequence goes on from ML287906.1 coordinate 146,105, forward strand.
GTTGATATCTAAGACCTAGGTTTCTTAGGTCTCACGAGTCATATGAACATCATGTAGAGTCTTTCGGATCAGCTTAGAGATGTTTATACTTATCTTCAAAAGGCTACATAGATGTTAGGAAAACTTCTCTTTCTTTAATTCTCTGTCATGCAGATTTGTTTATCCCTAAGTATGAATTTTTTATCTTCTATTCTCTCACAGATGAGGAGGACGCAGCTGTCACCCTATGTTAGGGTTGTGAGAGGCTAAGGCCAAGGCCAAGGTAGGGGTGGAGCACGCAGCTAGATCCCATACTCTTGCAGCTGCTGTGTCAGGAGAAACTCCTATTATGGAGTTGGTTCATGATTATACAGAGTCGGATGTACCAGCTCAGGCTCCACATGGCTTATTTGTTTTCACCAATTGTTCGGGTGGGTTATTTGAGAGAATGGATCATGCCAGGGCATTTCCTACTATACCACATATTTCCCTGGAAGGGGGCAGAGTGCAAACTTTGCTACTTGTATCTAGAGTAGGTGACCCATGGTTATCATACTCCAACAATGTTATTTAATGGTGGAGTTTAGCAAACTATTACCGTGCATCATGAGGATAGGCCCGCTATGTCACTTGAGGAGCTATAGAGGTTACGATATGTTCACGAAGTTGCATCCTCCTCACTTCTGTGGTACGCCTTTAGAGGATGCCCATGGGTTCTTGGATTGTTGCCATGATATTTTGCACAATTCGGTACTGGTCATGTCCATGAGTTTATTTCACCGCCTTTTAGATGTAGGGTCCAACCAACATGTGATGGCAAGTTTATGAGTTCGGTAGACCTGTAGGATCGCCTTCTCTTACCTGGCCTTAGTTCTCCTGTGGTTTTTTGTAGCATTTCGTGCCCTACACTAGGAGAGAAGATTTGAGGAAGTGGTTTGAGTAACTTTAGCGGTTTCTGATTTTAGTTACTGAGTATGAGATGAGGTTCACAAAGTTGTCACGTCATGCTGCTGTTTTGAATCCGATAGAAGAGCACAAAAATAGACAAAAGTGTACATGAGTACATAACAATCAGTACCCAGTAACTATCAAGACTAACCTTACTAGAGTAGTGACGAGGTTCAAGACAAGCCTTTCGTTAGTCAAAACACTGGTGCGGAATATGAAAACTTGTGCAGAATATCAATATAAAACTAACAATGTAAAGTTATAAGTGCATATTTTAACCACTTATTAGTACCTTTTTTCTTTAGTTTAGTCCAAAAGTATTGTTTTTATTCCCGAAACTAATGAAATCATGTGAATTGTATGCATGGTAGAGGATTGGACCTTAACTAAGAAATCCAACTCAAAGTACAATCCATATAAGTAATTATGCGACAATAGAAGATTATGTGTCAACATAAATACATATGCAACCGCGGAAGAAGCACTAATGCCTCATAGGAGTTTTAAGAAGCGCAGTCCGCACACCAAATTATGCGGCTGCAAAAGCTGGTCGCACTAAAAAGATTGGAAAAGTTCATAGAAATTGCAAAAAGACAAAGTGTGAAGCCTTGTGAAAGCGCGGTCCGCTATCAAAATATGTTGTTGCGGAGGTGAAGTGCAGCTGCAAATTGAATTATGCTGCTGCAAAATAACTCCCAATTGAAGAGAAGAAGAACAGTGTGGTCCGCACATTGAATTGTGCGTCCCTAAGAACTTCTATAGGGACAATTTTGTCAACAAATTTGTGGGCATTATATATAGACGAGCAACACTTGTTTAGGGAAAGTTTTGTATTCATAGCAGCGCTAGCAGTCATATTTTACCCTTTTGGAATATTTGTAACCAAAATTGGAGAAGAATAATTAGTTTTTACATTAAATTATGGTTTATGGCTTTAACGAATTCTTCTACTTTATTTTTTTTTCCTTTCTAGTATGAGTAGCTAGACTTTATCTAGGGTTGTGACCCAACCCTTTTGTGTAATCTTATGGGTTATTACTTCTAATGCTTGTTTATGATTGTGTGTTTGTTATTTAGCCTTGTTTATGCACAATTTCTAGAACTAACAGTTACAAACGTTTATTCATACCTATTTGACTTAGTTCTTGCTTGAGAAAGAGCAACCTAGTGTAGGAAAACTTCGCTAACAAGAAATTGAGCTAGTTAAATTTTTGGCTAGTTTGATTAAAGGGTTTGAACTACAGATAGGGAAAACCCGACTTGGAATCATATCATTTGTCTAAATTATTACCCAATTGGAGTCGACAAAGCAAATTGGGTATAACCACTCTATAACCAAGAGGTATTGAGTAGGTACATGAGAATTGAGAGTTATAATACACCCCGATCCGCTAAAAAAACATTAAAATATTACACCCATTAGGTTTGCACCTAGGTAAAGATTACATCACTAGGACTTTCCCCATTTGCTTAAAAACACCAAAAACAATTTAATCCCTCTAGTTGCTTTTAAGTAGTTTAATCTGCTAGTTTTAATTTGGACAACAAGCACTCTTTGTTTGAAAGTATAATTTAGTTATTCCATGTTCTCTTCAAGTATCTTCCCCAACACCCATTATAAACTCCCCGAGGAAATCGACCCCGAATCTAGTTGGGTATTATTATTGCAACGACTGTTTCTACACATTTTTAGTGCGGACTGGATGTGGATCAATTTTTGGCGCCGTTGCAGGGGAGATTTTACGGTGTTAGCTATATATTTGAGTGTGTTCTTGAAATATCTTCTTCTCCTTAAGTGTTAATAATTTATTAAAGTAATGGTAGGTATAAAATGGCAAACAATGATCTTGGAAACTTGCCATTGGGCGATGTAGACGGCGAGAAGGAACAATTAGATGACATGCCTAAAATTCCATAATCAAATTTTGGAGGCCGTGGTCAACAAGAAAACATGCCCCCACCTCCACCACCAAAAGCACATGGTGCGCAACACTGATTTTTTCCCAATGAAGGTTACGCAAGTGAAATAGTTCCCCCTTGCATTTGGGTGGGAAACTTTCAAATTACCAATGCGATGCTCACTTTGATAGAGCAACAAGGATTTTTCACCGGAGTGCCGGATCAAAATGCTTATAAACATTTGAAGGGTTTTATTGTTATGTGTTGGGGGAGCAAACAAACAAATGTTTTCGAGGATGCTTTCTCTCCCGGATACATGGGCACTCTTCGGGATGAAATATTGGCTTTCAAGTTAGACCCCAATAAACCGTTGTGTAAAATTTAGGAGAGGTATCGAACAATGGTTAAGGAGTACTCGAACAAGGATATGACAAACAACATGATCGAACAAACGTTACACCGTGGTATGAATACTACGAACCAATGTGTGGTCAATCAATTTGCCGGAGGAAACTTTATGACAACACCTTATGCGGAGGCATGTGAGATTCTTGATGAGATGGTGGAAACGTCTTCGAATTGGAAATCCCGAGCTAATGATCGACAAAGTGATCCCAACATGATTCATCTCCATAAAGAGGTTAAAGACCATGGGCAAGCAATTGCAGAATTAACAACAACTATGACCCTGCTTGCCAAGGCCCAACTTAATCAAGTTGAAGATTCTAAGAAAGTTCATGTTATGGAAGGGGTAAATGTGTTGGTAAACAAGAAGAGGACCAATGTTCAACAAGTTCAATCCTGAGTTGAGAGTTATGCACAAGATGATGGTAGTTTTGATCAAGATGATTCTTGTCAAGAGCAAGAGAAAGAGGTACAATTTGTGAACAATTACCAAGGGAAAAGGAACAATTTCCAAGGCTCCAATCAACAAAAATGGAGACCACAAAATATCAAAGACAATGGGGGTTTTAACAATCAAGAGAATTGACAGAACAACAACAACCAAGGAAATTTGAGTGGAAACAATCAAGTAAATTTGGAAGGAAACAATAACCATCAAGAAAATTAGGGATCGGGTTTTCAAAGGCCCTCAATGTACAAACAACTAAGAAACTCACCTCCTTATCTTTCCCACGATTCATGTTCTTCAATCAATGAGATCGGCCATATTGAGAACATGTTCAAGTAAATGATGGAGAAGAATACCGACTCGGATGCCCAACTTACCTATCATACCATATCTGTTACACCCCATGTTTGCGTACGTGAGAGTACATTGTAAGTCAATTGATGTAAGCTCAGA
>ML287907.1:3595-40824 GCA_005239495.1 Nicotiana undulata
TCTTTCCGAACCTCATCACGCCCTTCATAGGCGACACCCGAAGAAACACCTGATCTCCTATCATGAAAGACAAATCTCGAACCCTGCGATCCGCATAACTCTTTTTCCTGGACTGATCTGTACGAAGTCTATCCTGAATAATCTTCACCTTGTCCAAGGCATCCTGGACTAACTCAGAACCCAACAATCGAGCCTCTCCCGGCTCAAACCCTCCAACTGGAGACCGACACCGTCTACCATACAACGCCTCATACGGAGCCATCTGAATGCTCGACTGATAGCTGTTGTTGTAGGCAAACTCAGCTAAAGGCAAGAATTGGTCCCATGAACCACCAAAATCAATGACACAGGCCCGCAACATATCCTCCAAAATCTGAATAGTACGCTCGGACTGTCCGTCCGTCTGAGGATGAAATGTTGTGCTCAAATCAATCTGTGTGCCCAACTCTCGCTGAAATACTCTCCAGAAATGGGAGGTAAACTAAGTACCTCAGTCTGATATAATGGATATGGTCACATCATGCAATCTAACAATCTCTCTCATGTAGATCTTTGCCAACTTCTCTGCTTAATAAGAAACTGCCACAGGAATGAAATGTGCTGACTTGGTCAGCCTATCCATAACAACTCATACTGCATCAAACATCCTCTGAGTCCGTGGAAGCCCAACTACAAAAATCCATCGTGATACGCTCCCACTTCCTCTTGGGAAGCTGAATCTGCTGCATCAAACCACTGGGTCTCTGGTGCTCATACTTAACCTGCTGACAATTCAAGCACCGAGCTACATAAGCTACAATATCCTTCTTCATTCTACGCCACCAATAATGCTGCCGCAAGTCTTGGTACATCTTTGCGGCACCCGGATGAATGGAATACCGAGAACTATGGGCCTCCTGAAGTATCAACTCACGAATTCCATCCACATCAGGGACACAAATACGACCCTGCATCCTCAAAACTCCCTCACCATCAACCGTAACCTGCTTGGCATCTCCGTTCCTGACCTTATCTCTGAGAATACATAAATGACGATCCTCATATTGCCTGGCACGAATACGATCATACAAGGAAGAACGGGCTACGGTATGGGCCAACACACTACCAGTCTCTGAAACTTCCAATCTCACAAATCGGTTGGCTAAAGCCTGAACATCCAAAGCAAGCGGTCGCGCTCTGACTAATAAATAAGCAAGACTACCCATACTGGATGACTTCCGGCCCAAAGCATCGGCCACCACTTTGGCCTTCCCCGGATGATAGATAATAGTAATATCATAATCCTTCAACAATTCTAACCATCTCCCCTGCCTCATATTCAACTCCCTCTACTTAAACAGATACTGCAAACTTTTGTGATCAGTGAATACCTCACATGGCACCCCATACAAATAATGCCTCCAAATCTACAACGCATGAACAATTGCTGCTAACTCCAAGTCATGGACTGGATAATTCTTCTCGTGGACTTTCAACTGACGAGAAGCATAGGCTATGACCTTGCCATCCTGCATCAACACTGCACCAAGCCCAACCCGTGAAGCATCACAATACACGGTATACGGTCCTGAACCTGTGTGCAACACTAACACTGGTGTTGTGGTCAGAGCTGTCTTGAGCTTCTAAAAGCTCGTCTCACACTCATCCGACCACCTGAATTGAGCACCCTTCTGAGTCAATCTGGTCATTGGGGCAGTAATAGATGAAAAGCCCTCCACGAATCGGCGATAATAACCTACTAGGCCCACGAAACTCCGAATCTCTGTGGCTGAAGTAGGCCTAGGCCAATCTCTAACTGCTGAAACCTTCTTGGGATCCACCTGAATACCCTCTACCGACACAACGTGGCCCAGAAATGCCACAGAACCCGACCAGAATTCACACCTAGAAAACTTGGCGTACAACTGACTATCTCTCCGAGTCTGGAGGACAACCCGAAGATGCTGCTCATGCTCCTCTCGACTACGGGAATATATCAAGATACCATCTATAAACACGATCACAAACGAGTCCAAATAAGGCCTGAACACTCGGTTCATCAACCCCATGAAAGCAGCGGGGGCATTTGGCAATCCCAATGACATCACCAAGAACTCATAATGCCCATAACGAGTGAGAAAGGATGTCTTAGGGACATCAGACGTCCTAATCCTCAACTGATGGTAACCAGATCTCAGATCAATCTTGGAAAACACAATAGCACCCTGAGGCTGGTCAAATAGGTCATCAATCCTCGGCAAAGGATACTTATTCTTAATAGTAACCCTATCCAACTGCCGGTAGTCAATACACATCCTCATTGAGTCGTCTTTCTTCTTCACGAACAACACTGGAGCACCCCAAGGAGAAACACTAGGCCTGATGAAGCCTTTATCCAACAAATCATGTAACCGCTCCTTCAATTTCCTTCACAATACTGATATCGAGATACGATGCTTGAAGACCTCATAATTACCTAAAATAGCGTGCCTCATCTAACGCCACCTGGGGTGGGCACCTACCTTAAGGCTCCATAATTGAAGCACGAATTTGGAAAATTACGCACAAATAGTTAATTAGTTATTTATTTATTTATTTATTAATGTTATTTTTATTACTCTTATTTTGTACATAATTAATAAGTTTAACAAGCATGACTCCCTACTAGTACTAAAGTAAAAACAAAACAAAATTCAATTCACAAGGGAGAATTTAAACACAAGAATTTCCATCACAAGGATCTCATCTTTACATGACTTTCACCGCAGCTCGAGGCCCGGTCTGAATATACCAAATCATATTAACACGCGAGGATCTCATCCTCAATTCTGAATCACAAGTAATATGCATATCGTGCCAATCGAAACATTCCTTTTCCTTCATTTAAATATTTTTCCGTTAAGCAAAATTCCAACACGTAATGGTAAACACAGTTGTCCCTATAGAATCTCTCAATACAAGTATTCACATAAGTAGATTTTTAGAGTTACGAAGCTCACCCGAGAGTGGAGCATATTAGAAGAATTTTATTAGATACGCATAATCGAATTAAGTTCCGAGAATCATCACTTTATAATAATTAGAGATTGTTCTTGTAATGAAACCATTTAATGTAACGACCTCATCCATACCATAGAAAATATATCAACAGACTGGGTCTCCACCTCTAGGAATCTAACCTCCACTTTCGACATTCCGACTCCTTTTTCCCTAGGTGGACATGTAGTTGAGTTGTAGCTGCAGTGGGGCACGTAGCCTGAGTGCTATGATGAAATATGACTCTCCCAAGTCTAGGGCAATTTCTACCACTAGCCAACATAAAGTATCAACCTTCCCTGAATCGTCCAAAATTTACAATCATTTTTTTGAGTCATTTAATGAGTCTGGAGACTCGCCCTCTTGCTATACGAACCAACGTAGGAGTATGACGGGTTAACTTACCGAACCTGATGGCATATTCTGATACTGTCGTATGACCTGACGCCACCGTGACTTCCACGCTGAGTAGACTTTTGTAGACTTCAAGTTGTTTGAATAACTCCTTCGGTACTGAGGTATCGGGTTATTAAGGAGGTAGACGTACCAAAATTCCCAGCTTTAACTCTTGCAAAATCCCCGGCCTTATACATTCCAAACCAAAATCGATATGACACGCGGCCTCACAATGTATTCCTTGACAGTGGACTTCCCCCACGTGGCACGAAGTCATAGGTCACAACACCTAATAATCCACGTTGTTAAACTTCACAACTCATATAAATCAACCTCGTTGCTTTACACTCATTTCCATGGTGTGCAATACCTCATTGAGGCGGTCAAGAAAATCATGCGGGTCCTCAAAAGATATACCACTGAAATGTAGTGGAACTTGTTGGTAACTTGTCCAACCTCAATAAACGGACTAGTTCATCCTGCAACCATGGAGTAGCTATAATCCTTCCGGAATATGATCTAGTCCACATATACTGACTGAGCTAGAACCTCCGCATCCAGATCCATTTGAGACTGTACAATAGGTGCTGATGTTCGAGCTTTAGACTGTGCTCTGCTTCTGTCTCTTCCCTTGATCGTAGCTGTCATTGGGGCTTCATCTCTTATCCGGTCACAGACGCTTCGCGTGTTGTCGAGATTAGTGAGAGGACAAGAGTAGGCAAGTTCAATCATCGATGATAGAATAAATTCGCATAATGGAGGTGAAGAAATGTGGTGTTATTCCTAACTTTGCAGCCTCTGGGGGATAAGTACAGACGTCTCCGTGCCTATCCCTCAAACTCTACCAAGTTTGTATGTGAGTTGTGAGACCTAAGAAACCTAGAGCTCTGATACCAACTGTCACGACCCGAAATCCCACCTTCGGGCCATGACTGCGTCTAACGTTGCACCCGCTAGACTAGCCAACGTACACAATTACATTAACATATTAACACTGAAATAATAGAAATAACTAGAACATTTTATATTCCTCTTTAAGTACGAGACCAGATAAATTCTGAATTACATACAAATACCCATAACACCATTCGTTTACAATATCCCAGAATCTGGAGTCACTAACTCACGAACTGTCTATGAGATTAATAAATACAAGGTCCGAAGAAATAATACATAACTGTCTCAGAACTAAGAAAAACAAGACAGAATGGAAAGATAAGGATGGAGGAGACGCCAAGGCCCGCGAACGTCTGCGGGTCTACCTTGAAGTCTCCGGAGTGGATTGAAGGATGTTCCCTCAATCAGTGTCCACCGGGTCCGGCTGCGGGATCTTCACAACATAGAGAAGTGCAGGTGTAACATCAGTACAACCGACTCCATGTACTGAGAAAGTGCCGAGCCTAACCCCGGCCGAAGTAGTGGCGAGGCTAGACACAACAACAATAACATACCTGTACAGTTCTACCAAAAATATAGCAAGGAAGTAACATATATTTTAACAGATAAACAAGTAATACAGGGACAAGCAGGGGGGCAAAAGGTAAGAAGCAAAATGAGATGTCGAACACAGCAAATAAACAGATAAATGAATGGCACGGCATCACCCTTCGTGCTTTTACTCTTGTCCTCGCGATGCAACAAGTAAATATACGAAATGATTGCAATAATAAATTAAATGAATGGCACGGCATCACCCTTCGTGCTTTTACTCTTGTCCTCGCGATGCAACAAGTAAATATACGAAATGATTGCAATAATAAATTAAATGAATGGCACGGCATCACCCTTCGTGCTTTACTCTCTTCCTCACGGTGCAATAATAAATAAATGAGATGAATGGCACGGCATCACCCTTCGTGCTTTTACTCTCTTCCTCACATTGCAATAATAAATAAATGAATAATATGAATGAATGGCACGACATCACCCTTCGTACTTTACTCTCTTCCTCACATTGCAATAATAAATAAATGACTAATATGAATGAATGGCACGACATCACCCTTCGTGCTTTACTCTCTTCTTCACATTGCAATAATAAATAAATTAATAATATGAATGAATTGCACGACATCACCCTTCGTGCTTTACTCTCTTCCTCACCCAAGTAATATCAACAACAAATAACAACTTGGCAAGGAATGCAACATAGTTCAAGTACAAATCATAATCACCCAGCAAGGGAAAAATATCAGTCAATATCATAACATTGCCCGGCAAGGGTCTCAGCTATAACCAATATTTTCAAGTATATCCTTTAACAAATTGGGTCCTCAAACGAACCCTTTTAGCACAAGTTTATCAAAAAGGATTTTCAACAAACAATCAACTTCCAAGTAGAAACAATTTCATGATACAATGAACAGGGAAGTAATAACACGAAATTCATCAAAATAGACTCACGGGCATGCTTGACACACAATGTATAGGTACTCGTCACCTCACCTATGCATTGAACATGATAATCACTTAGCACCTTGCGCACAATACCTATTCCCTCACCAAAGTTAGGCAAGACACTTACCTCGGGTCCGAAATTAGCAATTCAAGCTTCTAACACCGCCCTTCCTTTTGAATTCAACTCTGAAACAACGATATCTACACATAATTAACTTAATAATATCAATACTGACTCATTTATACAATCCCATAGCCTAAATATACAATTACTAGCATTCTCCCAAAAATACCAAAATTTGACCCCGGACCCGCTTGGTCCAAACACGAGACTCAGACCAAAACCCGATTACCCATACCCCCACGAGTTCAAGTATATAATTTGTTTTGAAATCCGACCCCAAATAGAGGTTGAATTAACAAAAATCCCATAAACCCTAACTCTACCCAAAACCCCTAATTTCTACTTTGATTTTAGGATTTTAGGCCTAGATTCTAGGGTGAAATCTTGTAAAAAGAAGTTAAGGAGTAAAGAAAATGAGTTAGAAATCACTTACTAATGTTTTGGAGAAGAAAGAGTGTTTGGAAAATCGCCTCTTATGTTTTTAGGGCTTTGAAATATGAAAATAACTGAAATTCCCGTATAATTATACCCATTTCTGGTCCCCCACCGCGGTCAGTGAAAAAACGATCGCGGCCGCGGCTGCGGTAACAAATGACAAGAAAAGCTGAAGAAACCGAGAAAAAAAGACTGCAGTGACATGCTTTAGTATTTTGACCATACCTTTCTATACAGATGTCCAAATTGCGGTTTCTTTACCTTTCTGGAAACTAGACACGAAGGGCTACAACCTTCGTTTTTGAATCATCTCAAAATTCCTTGTTGATCAAACGATATAAGCCTCTGAAGTCGGACCAGTGACCCAGCCCTTCCACCGCGGACCGCGAAAACACGACTGCGGCCGCGAAGCTCCCCCTCAGGTACCCCACCGCAGTCAGCGAAAAATGGACCGCGAACCGCGGTGGTGAGTTCAGAGAGTTGACCCCTCGGACCTGCAACAACTATATTTTAGCCTAAGGACACCCCGGGACCTACTCGGGACCCACCCGAGCCCTCAGAACTTCAAACCGAGCGTTCCAACAAGTCCCAAATCATCCCACTAACTAATTCGAGTAATGAAACCACCAAAATAACATCAAAAACAATGAATTGAACTTCAAAATCTATAGAATTTTCTCAATCTTCATAAACTATCAAATTTTCCATTTTTTATCCGAAACACGTCGAACCAAGTCCGTTTTACACCAAATTTTACATATAGCTCGTATAACACATATTAAACCTGTTCCGAGCTCCGAAACCATAATACGGGCCCGGTAACACAGGTTTCACATAAAAAATTATTTTCGAAAGTCTTTATTATTTTTCAGAAAACAATTTTCTTTAAAAACTTATTTCTCGGACTTGGGACCTCGGAATTCGATTCCGGGCATACGCCCAAGTCCCATATTTTCCTACGGACCCTCCGGGACCGTCAAATCACGTGTCCGAGTCCGTTTACTAAAAATGTTGACCAAAGTCAACTTTAATCAATTAATTATTATAAATTTCAACTTTTCATCAAGTTTTCACATAAAAGCTTCCCGGCTACACGCCCGGATTGCGTACGCATATCGAGGTGAGATTAACGGAGGCTTTCGGGGTCTCGAAACACAGATTTGGCTAAATTAACATAGAATGACCTTTTGGGTCATCATAGGTCCCGCGATCGCGGAGGGTATTTCAGGGGACCCTGTGCGAACGCAGTGCATGTGCTGCGAACGCACAAGGTAAATTTTGCCCGGGTATTTTTATTACTCAAAAACAGAATGCCATACGGGATTTCATCACTTTTCACCATTCCCTTCTTTCTGTAACTCCATTGAAGACCTCCTAGCCATTTTCCCCTCCATAGCCATTTGGATAAGTTTTCTTAACACCAATTTCTTCCACTTTCCTTCCATAATCACTAGAATCTAAGCCTAAAATCCAAAAATCAAAGGAGAAATTAGGGGTTTTGGGTAGAGTTAGGGTTTATGGGATTTTGGGTAATTCAACCTCAATTTGGGGTCTGATTTCAAAACAAATTATATATTTGAACTCGTGGGGGTATGGGTAATCGGGTTTTGGTCCGAGCCTCGTGTTTGGACCAAGCAGGCCCGAGGTCGAATTTTGGTTTTTTTGGAAGAATGCTAGGAATTGTATATTAGGCTATGGGATTGTGCTAATTAGTCATTATTGTTATTATTGAGTTAATTATGCCTAGATATCATCGTTTCGTAGTCGGATTCTAAAGGAAAGGCGGTATTAGATGCTTGATTGCTATTTTTGGACCCGAGGTAAGTGTCTTGCCTAACTTTGGTGAGGGAATAGGTATTGTGCCCTATGTGCTATGTGTGTTATCATGTTCAATGCATAGGTGAGGTGGAGAGTACCTATGCATTGTGTGTCAAAGTATGCCCGTGAGTCCGTTTTACTTAATTACTTGTTATTACCTCAATGGTTATTGTGTTATGAAGTAGTTCTTTTGGGAAGTGATGTACTCGTAAGGAATTGGTTATAGGTGGGACCCTTGCCGGGCAAATGTGTTTGACTTTGGTTGTTATTCCCCGTGTCGGGTGGTTATGAATTGAATTTCGGTAATTGATTTCCTTGCCAAGTTTGTTATTTGTTGATTCATATCACTCATTATTTATTTATTGCAATGTGAGGAAGAGAGTAAAACACGAATGGTGATGTCGTGCCATTCATTCATATCACTCATTATTTATTTATTGCAATGTGAGGAAGAGAGTAAAGCACGAANTGAATGACACGGCATCACCCTTCGTGCTTTACTTTCTTCCTCACTATGCAATAGGTAGATATATATATATATATCTACCTATTGCATAGTGAGGAAGAAAGTAAAGCACGAAGGGTGATGCCGTGTCATTCATATATTGTTCATTTATCGTGTTTTACATCTCATTTTGCTATTTATTTGTTGCCCCCCTTACTTGTTCCCGTATCCTTTGCTTATCTGTTGAATATCTGTCACTTCCTTGCTATATTTTTAATAGAACTATACAGGTAGATTATCGTCGTCGTGTCTAGCCTCGCCACTACTTCGGCCGGGGTTAGGCTCGGCACTTGCTCAGTACATGGGGTCGGTTGTACTGATGCTACACCTGCACTTCTCTATGTTGTGCAGATCCCACAGCCGGACCCGGTGGATGCTGATTGAGGGAGCATCCTGTAGTCCACTTCAGAGATTCCAAGGTAGACCCGCAAACGTTCGTGGGTCGTGGCGTCTCCTCTATCTTTATCTTCTAAACTTCTTGTTTTTCTTAGTTCTAAAACAATTTACGTATTATTTCTTCAGACTTTGTATTTAGTACCCTCTTAGTCAGTTCGTGAGTTAGTGACTCCAGGTGCTGGGATATTGTAAATGAATCGTGTATATTGGGGTTTTGAGTTATTTTCAGAATTTATCTGCTTCCGCATTTGAAAAAGGAATATTAGATGCTTTACTTAATTCTGTATTTTTAATGCTAGTACGTTAATGATATTGTATACGTTGGCTTGTCTAGCGAGTTCAACGTTAGACACAGTCATGGCCCAATTGTGGGATTTCGGGCCGTGACATCTACATACCTTTGATGCAACGAATTCATTAAAATTGGGATGTTGTAAAATGTTTTAGAATTAAGACAAGCTACCTAATTTAGATTCTTCATTTTACTATATATTTTTTATTAACTGTTGTATTATTTTAATATTTCTTTCTATAATATTTTTCTCCAATTCAAAAAGCAGGTTATTGCCAATTATTCGAAATAATAGATCAAGAAGAAAGATCAGTGACTTAATATAAATGATTTGGGAGATTTGGGGTCACCTCACGGACTGAATGGTAATTTTTAAAAGTTTGTTGATTATAGGGGTAAATTTGGCCGAATAGTATAATGGTAGGGATAAATTTAGCCTGATAGTATAACAGAGGTTAATGTAAACAATATCTTAAAACAGAGGGTTATATTTCGCCCTTTTCCCTTGTAAAATTCCCAAAGAAAAAGTAAAAAAAAAAAAGATTCAAGTAAAAATAATATTTGAAAATTAAAGTTGTGTTTGGACATGAATATGATTTTTGCTTTTTTTTAAAAAGTTTTGTGAGTGATGTGAGTGACTTTTGAAAAATAATTTTTTGAAGATTTTCAAAATTTCAAAAAATTTCAAAAATCGTATTCAAGTGAAAATTGAAAATTTTATGGCGAAATACCAATTTAAAAAAAAGTAAAAAAAATTGGAAAATAAGTGAAAAATTTCTAATGTGCTCTAAATTTTTTGCAGGTTTAAGATACTACCTTGAAACTCGCAAGTTGTAACAGGACGACCCTAAAGTTTTTATTTGATTTCCCACTCAGTATTTGATACTTACATTAGAATCCGACTATATTCACTGTACCACATCCTTTGATGGTCCGACGATCCTAAAGTTGTCAAAGGGTCATTAATCGTACTGACAAATCACACCATTGTTTTCTCCTTCAGAGAAAAAAAAATTAAAAAGTTTTTAACTTTAATTAATTCTTTAAAAATTTAAATTCGAAAGTTACACAGTGGTGTTGGCACGTGCCGGCCTGCCACAGTGAATAAAGCGGGAAAAGGCGGAATCTAGATCCGCAACGATCAAATCTTCCCCGTCAAAACCGGGAACTTCCCCAAGAAAACTACAATCTAACGGCTCTAAATATCTTTAGATCCAACCGTTCAATATTAAAATCAACGCCTGTCGTTAAATCAAATTGCCTCCATAATCTCAGATAAAAACCGGTCCAGTCCAGTATCATCTCTCTCTCAATCAAATTTACACACTTCTCTCTCTCTCTCAAAAAAAAAAAAAAAACAATGCTTTAACCTGGGCACTTAGCTCGCTGCTTATCCTGCGCCTCCTCAGGCCGGAGAAGGCGAGAATGAAGCCGAATCAACGGCTGAGATTTTAAGATACTCAAAAATGGACGGTCAGAAAAGCCAGGGGAAGCTAACGAGGACTCAGTCTTCACTTCTACGGTCATCTCCAACTATCCGTTCGTCAATCCACAGCCTTAACTCCATCAACGAACTTGGAGTTGACCATGAACCGGACCTTGAAGAGCAGAAGCCGCATAAACCCGGTTCAATACCGGCTCGACCGGCTTCGTCTAGGATAGCTCCGATTCTTGCGATTTTAGTGGTTTCTACTTGCACCCTTTTCGTTTTCTTTAACAGGGATGATATACCAACTTCAGAGAATGTGTTGTTAGCTTTAATTATCGTAGCGGTTATGGTTTTTTTAGCTGGAAAGAAAAAGCAGTCAATTCAGCAAGGTTACATTTTCTGGAAGCACTTAAGTGAAGGATACGGGGAAAAACTTGGGTTTTCAAGAAACCACTCGAAACCAGTTCAGTGGTTCATTGGGGAAACAAACAAAGAAGGGAACTTTGAGAAAGTGAAGGGGGAAGGAGTTGAGGTATACAGCAATGGTGATTTGTATGAGGGTGAGTATCACAAAGGGAAGTGCAACGGTAGTGGAGTTTACAACTATTTTGTGAATGGAAGGTATGAGGGTGATTGGGTTGATGGGAAATATGATGGTTATGGGATAGAGAGTTGGGCTAGGGGTAGTAAATATAGAGGGCAATATAGGCAAGGATTGAGACATGGCTATGGTGTTTACAAGTTCTATACAGGAGATACTTATGCTGGTGAATGGTGTAATGGTCAAAGTCATGGTATTGGGTCTCAGTCTTGCTCTGATGGTAGCTGTTACATTGGTCAATTTAAACATGCTGTCAAACATGGCCTCGGTTGTTACCATTTCAGGTAAAACAAGTTCAATTTTTGATTCATGCTTACTGTTTCGGGACTGTTGATTGTTGTTTGTTAGTGATGGATTAGGAGAGAAAGTTGTGTAGGACAATGAATTCAAACCTAATAACCTAGTATGTTAGTAGTATTGTATTTTGACTTTTGAGTGGGAATACCAAATTAGTGATAAAGCAACTTGGACAGCTCAGCTACAGTGTTTAATTTTCTTGTTTTGGGCTATGTAATTTTCTGTCATGTTGCCTAACAAGAGCATACCAATACCAAGCCTGTTTTTTGATGTTGTCTTCTTAATCTTTTTCGTTCAATTAGTGGGTTCATTTGAATCCGGTGTTAAAAAGTTGCACTAAATAAGTAGTACTAGTGTAAATCAAGTGACTTGTGGTAGAACCCATAAAAAAGTTGAAAGTTTTTGAATTAGATCATTGAGCTGTTTTGTAGGAACGGGGATGTGTATGCAGGGGAATATTTTGGGGACAAGATTCATGGTTTTGGTGTGTATCACTTTGCAAATGGACATTGCTATGAAGGGTCATGGCATGAAGGTCGTAAGCAAGGTTACGGAATGTACACATTTAGAAATGGTGACACAAGGTGTGGGGAATGGGATTCTGGCAATTTGAATACTCCTTTGCCCCCACTTACTCATGCTCTCCTTCAAGCTCTTCAGGTACTTTTCTTGCCATTTATTGTTACTGCTCAATCCTTGAATTGTCAATTTCGGATGCTTATTATGCTCTGGGTTTTGCAGGCTGCTCGAAAGGCAGCAGAGAATGCAATTAAACTAAGGAGGGTGGATGAACAAGTGAACAAAGCTGTGATGGCTGCAAACAGAGCTGCCATTGCTGCTAGAGTTGCTGCTATCAAAGCAGTACAAAATCAGATTTTGTGACATTAACCATTATTGAAGTTTTTCTTTTTCTTTTGTTTTACAAGTTTTGTAAATGTAAATTTACTATAAATATTATCTCCTAGGCCACCCCCGCAAGCAAAATGCTAGCCGGTGGTTGAGTCTAATACTCTCAGGTTTACTTAACCACAATTGTAACTTGTATATATGCACCTTCATCAAATGTATATCAGTGAAAATGAGGGGTTTTTCAACCTTTTTATTGGATTAATTCACCTATAATTGCTCAATTCTACTCACTGTAATAGTTAAGTTAAAAAAGAGTTGGCCCTCCATGAGATAAGCTAACACTCATATTTAGTGAAGAATTACGTATACTTGCAGATTCGATCAAAGACTAGTTGGTCATATAATATTTGCTCGCATCAGATGCATAGACTAAAAAAGACTTCTTTTTTCTTCTAGGGGTTATTATTGTATTCCATATATTTATTATTGATTTGTTATAAATAGAATTCTATTTACGGTGAATATTTATATTCTAGAGAGATTCTAGGGTTTGTTACTTGGTGGCTAAGTCATTTTTCCCCTATAAATAGAGGGGTTTTATTCAATTGTAATCCATCCCAAAATTCAATAAGAATTCCCTCTCCCTCTTTCTCTGCAATATTGTTCTTGTTCTTTTATTGTTTCATAACGCGTTATCATCACGAGACTCTAACCAATTGAGTAGAAACATTGGGATTGAGCATAATGATTGTCAATTCTCTATAATTTTCTTCATGATTAAATTCTGGATTTAAGGTAAGTATTTTACTTTATTTTTCTCTTTTAAATTCTTGAAATTCTATAATTTGATTTTAAATGCAAGCAAAGAAAATAAACTTTGATTATAACTTCTATAGAGTCTGCAAGAAATTATAACCACCAAAGTGGTAAAATTTCTATGCCTTGCCATGATCAAATTCATGTATGATTGTGGGAAAAAAAAAGTGGAAACTCGTCCCATTGAATTTGCTTCATTCTCATTCCCCTTAAGAGAATGTGATAGCAATATGTGATAAGTTTGAAAGAAGACAAATTATTACCATGAAGGTATCAATGGATGTGGACGTGACAATAGACGAAATTATAATAGTCATATTTGTGATAATGAGAATAATAAGAATTCTCAAAATAATCTTTCACTCTTTGAAAGTAATATTTGTCATCGATTTGACATGAGATTTTGTAAAGCACATATAGATAATTATGGTCCATTCATGATGAGAATGTGACAACATCTGATTTATGAATACATATTCATTCTTGGAAGAATATGAACATGCTAGTGGTAGTGATTATACCACATTCACTTCTAAAAGGAGGTTTGAAATGATATAAGAAAATGTCACGACCCAAATTCCCAACCTTAGGGATCGTGATGGCGCCTAACACCACACTTGCTAGGCAAGCCAATGTTAGAAATCGATTAACTAATTTTCTTAATTAATTACTTATGCATGAATAAATAAATTTCAAATGAACTTAATTAGAATAATTCCCAACAACAATAAAATAAAATAATAATAATGACCAATTAAATAAAACGAACCACGAACTAATTATATAAATAACTCTAAGACTACCCCAGGGTCTGGTGTCACAATCCACGAACTACTAAAGAATACTACAAATAATGGCTGAAAGAAATAATGTAATTGTTCCGAATATAATAAAACAGTATAGGTAAAATAGGAGAAGACTCTCGGAATCTGCGAACGCCGGCAGATGTACCTCGTGTCTCCAAATGAATCGGTAGTCGTCCTGAAATCTTCTACTGCTGACTAGTACCTTGATCTGTGCAAAAGAGCACAGAGTGTAGTATCAGTACAACCGACCCTATGTACTGAGTAAGTGCCGAGCCTAACCTCGACGAAGTAGTAACGAGGCTAAGGCGGTGCTTTAACAATATAATCGATAACAACAATAAATAATAAAGCAAGAAAGAAATCTAAACAAATAGATAAATAAGTGCTGCAACAAAATAGAATAACTCAGCTATAACCAATTCTCAAATAAATTTTCAAAATTTCAAACTTTAACTTTGAATAAAAATAGTGCCAAAAATATATGAAAGTAGTAAAATAGACATTTTTTTCAAAACTTTTATTTTCTTTTTCTTTAAAAGTCAGTAAAATATAAATGTCCTCCCTTATCGCTCCTTGTTGCGGTGTGCAACCCGCTCCCACCCGTCCTCCCTCATTGCTCCTCCCTAAAAATATCACCCTTATTACTCTTGTTGCGGCGTGCAACCCAATCCCACCTGTCCACCATTATCACTCCTTGTTGCGGCGTGCAACCCGCCCCCACCAGACATATCATATCAATTTATTCATAAATTTCACAATTCAGGCCAAGCCTTTCACAATATTTTTGTCTCAACAATTATAACTAATAAACTACATTTTTCTCATAACTTCATCAATATCTTCTCAACCATGAAACCAACAGGAATATCAAAAAATATATATATTTATTTCGTAAAAACAATGTCAAACCTCTCAACCATTTTATATCACATGGAAACCAGCTCAAACAATCAATACTCTTTCCAAATAGTCACAACAATATCTAACAACAAATCAATAAGGCCAAATAGTCATAAAAATAATAATGAACATATAACAATTAAGACAATGATCAAATAAGTGGTGGAACGGGAAAGGGGATCATGTTTAACAAACAATTTGGGTGGTGCATAGATACTCTTCACCTCACCTATACACCATGCCCATGCATTTCACATAGCAAACAAGTGGGGAGTCCTATTCCCTCAAGTCAAAGTTAGACCAAACACTTACCTCAATTTCGCAGGCCACTCACTGCTCAATTATTGCTTTTCCTTTTGAATCCACCTCTAACTTGGTCGAATCTAATCACAATTAACTTAATATCATTAACTAATGCTAAAGGAACTAACTTTATTGAAAAATATAATCTTTCCTAAGTTTTCTCAAAAAAGTAAAAATCCGACCCCGGGCCTGCTTGGTCCAAACTCAGGGTTTGGAGCAAATTACGTTTACCCAGTCACCCACGAAGCCAAACATGCTATTAGTTTTGAAATACGACCTTAATTTGATTAAAAAAATTGATTTTTACAAAACTCCCTAATTCTACCCAAATACTCAATTTTTTACCATGAAAATTCTTTGTTTTTGCTTAATAAGTGATGCAAAATAGTAAGGAATTGAAAGAACAAGGTTTGGAATTGATTACCTATGAATTGGGGATGAACATTGTTGAAGAAAAATCGTTTTTAGGGCTGGAACCTCGAAAATTTGGAGAAGAAAGGGTTCTGCCCGTTTTTAACAGGTATTTTTATTAGTTGGGCTGGGGTCTTATGCGATCGCGAGAAATGGTTTGCGATCGCATAGGGTAAGGGGGGTTGGGCAGTGTGATCGCGAGGCAGGGGGGTGCGTTCACACAGGGTAGGGGAGGCTGGCTTATGCGATCGCAGGGGATAGTGTGCGTTCGCACAACACAAATCTGGGACTCCCTGAGCTTGCACTGTGCGACCGCGAAGAGGGCCATGCGATCGCATAGTTGAAATACCAGGTGCACCAGCAACAGCAACAGCAAATTGCAGCAGAAATCTAAGTGTAAAAACTCTCCGTGGCCTATCTGAAACTCACCCGAGCCCTCGGGGTTCTAAACAAAATATGCACGCAACTAAAAATATCGTACAGACTTGCTCGTGCGATAAAATCATGAAAATAACATGTAAATCTATGAATTAGACCTCAAAACTCATCATTTTCAACAAGGACTCTTAAAGTTCATAATTTCTCAACCGGATGTTCGAATTACGTCAAACAAACTCCGTTTTTCACCAAATTTCACATTTAACCTTTTAATATCATAACAAATCTGTACCGGGCTACAGAACCATAATACGGGCCTGATACCAATGATTTTAAACATTATTTCTTTTCTTTAATTCATAAACATTTCAGCAAAACAATTTCTTTCAAAAATTGATTTCTAAGGCTTGGGACCTCATAATTCATTTTCGGGCATACGCCCGAGTCCCATATTTTACTGCGGACCTCCCGGGATCGTCGGAATACGGATTCGGGTTCGTTTACTCAAAATGTTGACCAAAGTTAACTTTTCTCAAATTTAAATTCTAAAAACCACTATTTCTCATATTTTCACATAAAAGCTTTCCAGTTTCACGCTCGGACTGCGCACGCAAATCGAGGTATTTAATTTTAGTCTTTTATGGTTATTTAGCATGGAACAGAGTCTAATTTTATGAAATGACCCCTTGGGTCATCACAATCTCCACCTCTAAAACACACGTTCGTCCTCGAACGGACCTAGAAAATTACCTGAAGTGGCGAACAAGTGTGGGTATCTACTCTGAATGTCCGACTCGGACTCCCAAGTAGCTGCCTCAATGGGCTGGCCTCTCCACTGCACTCGAACTGACGGATAACTCTTAGATCTCAACTGACGAACCTGCCAGTCTAGAATAGCTACCGACTCCTCCTCATAAGTCAAGTCCTTGTCCAATTGGACAAAGCTGAAATCTAACACGTGGGATGGATCACTATGATATTTTTGGAGCATAGACACATGGAATACCAGATGAACCGAGGATAACCCTGGAGGAAATGCAAGTCTTTAAGCTACCTCCCCCACCTTATCAAGAATCTCGAACGGCCCGATATACCTAGGGCTCAACTTACCCTTCTTTCCAAACCTCATAACTCCCTTCATGGGCGACACACGAAGCAATACTCTCTCTCTAACCATGAATGCTACATCACGAACCTTTCGATCGGCATAACTCTTTTGCCTAGAGTGAGCTGCATGAAGTATCTCCTGAATAATCTTGACCTTATCTAAGGCCTCCAGAACTAAGTCTGTCCCCAACAACCGAACCTCTCCCGGCTCAAACTATCCCACTGGCGATCTGCACCGTCTATCGTATAACGCCTCATAAGGAGCCATCTGAATGCTCGACTGATAACTATTATTATAAGCGAACTTCGCTAACGGAAAGAACTGATCCCATGAACCTCCAAAGTCAATAACACAAGCGCGGAGCATGTCCTCCAATATCTGAATGGTACGCTCGGACTGCCCGTCAGTCTGAGGGTGAAATGCTGTACTCAACTCCACTCGGGTATCCAACTCACGCTGAACTTCCCTCCAAAAGTGTGAAGTAAACTGCGTACCCCGATCAGAAATGATAGACACGGGCACCCCATGAAGGCGAACAATCTCCCGAATATACAACTCAGTCAACTGCTCTGAAGTATAAGTACTAGCCACTGGAATGAAGTGTGCTGACTTAGTTAGCCTATCCACAATAACCCAAACCGCATCGAATTTCCTCTGAGTCCGTGGGAGCCCAACAACGAAGTCCATTGTGATACGCTCCCACTTTCACTCAGGAATCTCTATCTGCTGAAGCAAACCACCAGGTCTTTGATGCTCATACTTTATCTACTGACATTTTAAGCAACGAGTCACATAAGCCACAATGTCCTTTTTCATCCTTCTCCACCAATAATGTTGTTTCAAATCTTGGTACATTTTTGCTGCACCTGGGTGAATAGAATACTTGGAGCTGTGAGCCTCCTCAAGGATCAATTCACGGAGGCCATCAACATTAGGCACACACAACCTACCTTGCATCCTCAAAACGCCATCATCTCCAACTGTAACCTGCTTGGCATCACCGTGCCGAACCGTGTCCCTAAGGACCGCCAAATGTGGGTCATCATCATGTCGCTCTCAGATACGATCAATTAAAGAAGACCGAGCGACAGTACAAGCTAGGACATTGCTGGGCGAAATATCCAACCTCACGAACTGATTAGCCAAAGTCTGAATGTCTGAAGCCAATGGTCTCTTTCCAACTGGAATATACGCAAGGCTGCCCATACTCACCGCCTTTCTATTCAATGCATCGACCACCACAGTGGCCTTCCCCAGGTGATACAATATAGTGACATCATAATCCTTTACTCAAATTTAGATCTTTCTGCTTGAATAAGTACTGGAGGCTGCGATGGTCAGTAAAAAATCTCACATGGCACACCATAAAGATAATGCCTCCAAATATTCAAAGCATGAACAATAGCCGCCAACTCTAAATCATGAACAAGGTAATTCTTCTCATGGACTTTCAACTGACGAGACGCATACGCAATCACCCTGCCATCCTGCATCAACACTGCTCCAAGGCCAACTCGAGAAGCATCACAATACACCCTGAAAGAACCCGAATATGATGGTAACACCAATACCGGTGCTGAAGTCAAGACTGTCTTGAGATTATGAAAGCTCGCCTCGCACTCATATGACCATCTAAATGGGGCACCTTTCTGAGTCAATTTAGTCATTGGGGCTGCTATGGATGAAAACCCCTCCACAAAATGACGGTAGTAACCGGCCAAACCCAAGAAACTCCTAATCTCCGCGGCTGTGGTGGGTCTAGGCCAGTTCTTGACTACCTCTATCTTCTTAGGATCAACCTGAATACCCTCAGCTGATACGATATGACCCAGAAAGGCTACTAAATCTAACCAGAACTCACATTTAGAAAACTTGGCATACAACTAATTATCCCTCAAAGTCTGAAGTGCTATACGGAGATGCTGCTCATGCTCTTCCCGGCTGCGGGAGTATATAAGAATGTCATCAATGAACACGATCACAAAAGAGCCCAGATGGGGCTTGAAAACCCGATTCTTTAAGTCCATAAAGGTCGCTGGAGCATTAGTCAGCCCAAAAGACATAACCAAAAATTCATAGTGCCCATACCTCGTATGAAAGGCTGTCTTAGGAATATCGGACACCCTGATCTTCAGCCGATGATAGCCCGACCTCAAATCATTTTTCGAAAACACTCTAGCACCCTGAAGCTGATCAAATAGGTCATCAATTCTCGGCAACAGATATTTATTCTTGATAGTGACTTTATTCAGCTGCCTGTAGTCTATGCACATTCTCATTGACCCATCTGTCTTCTTTACAAACAAAACCGGTGCACCCCAAGGCGATACACTAGGTCTTATGAAACCCTTATCTAGCAAATCTTGCAACTATTCTTTCAACTATTTCAATTCTAGTGGGGCCATCCGATATGGAGGAATGGGAATGGGCTGAGTGCCCGGAGCCATATCAATACAGAAATCAATATCCCTGTCGGGCGGCATACCCGGCAGGTCTGCAGGAAATACCTCAGGAAACTCACGCACGATAGGAACTGACTCTATAGAAGAAACCTCAACATCAGAATCACGAATATGAGCCAAATAAGCCAAACACCCTTTCTCTACCATGCGACGAGCCTTAGCATATGAAATTATCCGGCTGGGAGAACGACCAGGAGTCCCTTTCCATTCTAATCGAGGCAACCCCGGTAAATCTAAGGTAACTGTCTTGGCGTGACAGTCTAAAATGGCATAATAGGTCGACAACTAATCCATGCGCAATATAATATCAAAGTCAACCATGTCTAGAAGTAAAAGATCAACACTAGTTTCGAGACCTTCAATGACTACCACGCACGAACGATATACTCGATCTACCACAATAGCATCCCTCACCGGTGTAGACACATATATTGGAACACTCAAGGGATCACGGGTCACATTCAAATACAAGGAAAATAAGGAGGAAACATACGAATAAGTAGACCCCGGATCAAACAAAACGAAAGCAGCTCTATCAAAAACTGAGATGATACCTGTAATAACAGCGTCGGAGGATTCTGCCTCAGACCTAGCTGGAAAAACATATAGTCAGGGCTGAGACCCACCACCCTGAACCACACCTCTGGGAGGACCTCCACCTCTAACAGGATGACCTCCACCTCTAGTTATCTGTCCTCCACCTCTATCATTCTAGCCTCTACCTCTGACTACCTGACCCCTACCCCTTGCTGGCTGGGCAGGTGGTGCTACAGCTGGTGTCAGAACTATGGCACGAGAACCCTGGTACTGATGCTGACTACTCAGAAACCTCGGACAAGCTCTCCGAACATGCCCATGTTCACCACACTCAAAACATCCCTCCTGATATGAGGACTGACCGTGACGAACCGGCTGACCACGATAATAACTCTGCAGAGGAGATGCTCTAATAGGAGCTGAAGGAGCACTGTAGACTGGCTGAGCAGAAGGAGGTACATAAGAACCATGACCCCCTGAAGTACCATGTGAAACCTGTAGCGCTGAATGGAATGTCCTGGATGAATGGCCTCTGCTAAATGAAGTCCCGCCTCTAGATGAGGCACCACTGAAAACACCGGAATGACGAGGTCTCTTGTCTGATCCCTGAACTCCCATCCCAAGAACCGACTCAACCCTCCTAGCTATATTAGCTGCATCCTGAAGAGAAATCTCGGACCCTATTTCCTTGGCCATCTACAACCTGATGGGATGAGCAAGGCCATCAATAAACCATCTGATCCTCTCCCTCTCTGTGGGCAATATAAGAATAGCATGCCTAGCCATCCACAAAACGAGTCTCATACTGAGTCACAGTCATGTTACCCTGCTGGAGTCGCTCAAACTGACGACACTTATCCTCTTGAGTAGTGACAGGTAAGAACTTCTCCAAGAAGATATGAGAGAACTGATCCCAAGTCAGAGCAGGTGATCCAACTGGCCTAGTCAACAAATAGTCTCTCCACCATTTCTTGGCGGAACCATTCATCTGAAAAGCTGCAAAATGGATCCCATTGGTCTCCAAAATACCTATATTACGCAACACCTCATGGCAACTATCCAGATATTCCTGTGGATCCTCTGAAGTAGCACAACTGAAATGGACAGGAAATAGCTTAATGAACCTGTCAAGTCTCCACAAGGCATCCGATGACATGGCTTCCCCATTAGCGGGCGGTATTTCTACAACAGGCTGAATTACCCCAACGGGATTGGCCACTGGATTCTGAACCTGCGGAGTAGTCTGAACTAGAGTGTGGCTAGTAGGAGTCGGGACCCCTCCTCCAGCCTGAGATACGGCTGCTACAACAGGAAAGGTGCCAGTCTGGGCCACGCTCTCCATAAGGCCCACTAAACAAACCAAAGCATCCTGAACTAGGGTAGAAATACACCCCTCGGGAACCTGAGCTGGTCCAGCTGGAACAGTCTGAGCCGGAACCCCCTCGTTAATCTCAACCTGGGGTTCCGCATCTGTGGCTGCTGCCTAAGCAACGAGCTGAGTCCTGCCCCTGCCTCGGCCTCTGGCATGGCCTCGGCCTCTGCCCCTAGTAGGAGCTGCTGCTGCTGGAAGTCCGGAATTCTAGTCAGTGGAAGATGAGACACGTGTTCTCGCCATCTGCGAGAGAATAGAAGAATCCAAATCAGTATTTGAGATACAAGAATTGCACGATAGAATAGAAATAAAAATGGAGTTGTTTCCTAACTCAATAGCCTCTGAGAGATAAGTACAGATGTCTCCGTACCGATCCTTCAGACTCTACTAAGCTTGTTCGTGGATTGTGAGACCTAAGTAAACCTAGTGCTCTGATACCAACTTGTCACGACCCAAATTCCCAACCTTAGGGATCGTGATGGCGCCTAACACCACACTTTCTAGGCAAGCCAATGTTAGAAATCGATTAACTAATTTTCTTAATTAATTACTTAAGCATGAATAAATAAATTCCAAATGAACTTAATTAGAATAATTCCCAACAACAATAAAATAAAATAATAATAATGACCAATTAAATAAAACGAACCACGAACTAATTATACAAATAACTCTAAGACTACCCCAGGGTCTGGTGTCAGAATCCACGAACTACTAAAGAATACTACAAATAATGGCTGAAAGAAATAGTGTAACTGTTCCGAATATAGTAAAACAATATAGGTAAAAATAGGAGAAGACTCTCGGAATCTGCGAGCGTCGGCAGATGTACCTCGTGTCTCCAAATGAATCGGTGGTCATCCTGAAATCCTCTAATGCTGACTTGTACCTGGATTTGTGCAAAAGAGCACAGAGCACAGAGTGTAGTATCAATACAACCGACCCCATGTACTGAGAAAGTGCCTAGGCTAACCTCGACGAAGTAGTGACGAGGCTAAGGCGGGGCTTTAACAATATAATCGATAACAACAATAAATAATAAAGCAAGAAATAAATCTAAACAAATAAATAAATAAGTGCTGCAACTAAATAAATAACTCAGCTATAACCAATTCTCAAATAAATTTCCAAATTTTCAAACTTTAACTTTGAATAAAAATAATGCCAAAAATATATGATGAGTAGTAAAATAGACATTTTAGCTTTTCAAAACTTTTATTTTCTTTTGCTTTAAAAATTAGTAAAATATAAATGTCCTCCCTTATCGCTCCTTGTTGCGGTGTGCAACCCGCTTCCACTTGTCCTCCCTTATTGCTCCTCCCTAAAAATATCACCCTTATTACTCCTGTTGCCGTGTGCAACCCGATCCCACCTGTCCACCCTTATCACTCCTTGTTGCGGCGTGCAACCCGCTCCCACCAGACATATCATATCAATTTATTCATAAATTTCAAAATTCAGGCCAGCCTTTCACAATATTTTTGTCTCAACAATTATAAATAATAAACTGCATTTTTCTCATAACTTCATCAATATCCTCTCAACCATGAAACCAACAGGAATATCAAAAAATATATATTTATTTCGTAAAAACAATGCCAAACCTCTCAACCATTTTATATCACAAGGAAACCAGCTTAAACAACCAATACTCTTTCCAAATAGTCACAAAAATATCTAACAACAAATCAATAAGGCCAAATAGTCATAGAAACAATAATGAACATATAACAATTAAGACAATGATCAAATAAGTGGGGGAACGGGAAAGGGGATCATGTTTAACAAATAATTTGGGTGGTGCATAGATATTCGTCACCTCACCTATACACCACGCCCTTACATTTCACATAGCAAACAAGTGGGGAGTCCTATTCCCTCAAGTCAAAGTTAGACCAAACACTTACCTCAATTTCGCAGGCCATTCACTGCTCAATTATTGCTTTTCCTTTTGAATTCACCTCTAACTTGCTCGAATCTAATCATGTCACGACCCGAATTAACCCTCAGAACGGGCTCGTGACGGCACCTAGTCCCAATGACTAGGTAAACCTAAAATATGCGGAAAAATAAGACAACACAGAAATAAACAGTAAAGATGTAGAAATAACTATAAAACTTAAGCCGCTCGACATTTACAACTTTCACTCTCCCAAAACCCGGAATATCACCAAGTCACAAGCTTTATACAACTATAGCTATATAC
Organism: Nicotiana undulata; assembly: GCA_005239495.1. NCBI lineage: Eukaryota > Viridiplantae > Streptophyta > Magnoliopsida > Solanales > Solanaceae > Nicotiana > Nicotiana undulata. Next base: position 27,449 of record ML287907.1, read on the forward strand.
AATGGAATAAGGAAATTGTGTATATGTCTATCTCCTATGCCTATAGTAGAGTAGATGGGGACACGTGAGATTCTGCGGACGCGGCATAACTCGCGGTCTCCTGAGCAAGTGCTGTAGTACTCCTAGCCAAAACGTTGCGTACCGGTACATGGATCTGCACATGGGGAAAACATGCGCAGGAAAAGGGCGTGAGTACTCCACATTCGGTACTCCGTAAGTGCCAAGCCTAACCCCAGTCAAACAGTGACGAGGTCAGGTTAAGGTTCTACTGAGTTTGAAAATAGGACATTTATAAGTTTGAACAATGACATATAAATAGCTAAAATAAAAAAAAATTAAAGGAAAACCGAAGGAAATAATAAAGAAAAGCCCTCGGCTCAGCACAACATATATCTCAACAGCAAATATGCAATGCAGTATAGGGAGAAAGCTCCCGGATCTTAGTCCGTAGTCCCAATTTAAGTATGCTATGCAGTACAGGGGGAAAGCTCCCGGATCTCAGTCCGTAGTCCCAATTTAAATATGCAGTGCAGTACAGAGGGAAAGCTCCCGGATCTCAGTCCGTAGTCCCAATTTAAATATGCAGTGCAGTACAGAGGGAAAGCTCCCGGATCTCGGTCTGTAGTCCTAATTTAAATATGAGATGTAGAATGCTATCGGATACGGCATAATTAAACTATTCAAGATAACAATAGGCAAGAATAAGGTAAAACTACCTAAGCATGAAGCAAAGAGTAGAAAATACGGGGAATTCAAGTGAAAACAGGTAGGCATGCTCATTCCTATGCTAACTAATCAGTTCTAACATGAAGTAGTAATATAGGAATGAAATGAGTTATGACATGGGAGGAAAAACGGGAATTTAGCAACCATGACCCGTGTATGAACTCGTCACCTCATGTACACGGCGTCCACATAGAAAAATCAGTATAAAAATGCCTAAGGAAAATCTCCAACACAGAGTTAGGCAAGCCACTTACCTTGACTGCACTAATCAACTCAATATCACGCTCTTGCCACGAGTATCCTACTCCGGGTGACCCAAATCTATTCAATTCGATTGCATAATGTAAATATCACTTCAAGGAAACAAAGTCGCTAATTAATTCAAAGCTAATACGCGAAATTAGGAAATTCGCCCAAAAAGTCCCCCGGGCCCACGTCTCGGAATCGGGTAAAACTTATATTTTTCGGACACTCATTCACACACGAGTCTATCCATATAAGAATCTCTCAAATCGGAGGTCAAAAATCCAATAATTTGGTCTATGAAGTTCATCCACTTTTTCCCAAAATTTCCACCCAAATTCGAATTTTAAGGACTAGATTTTAGTTAGGAATCATGGAAATTGATCCAAGTAGGATAGAAATCACTTACCCAAGTTACTCAGGTGAAAAAGTCTCCAAACATCGCCCCTCCCGAGCTCTTAAATTCAAAAATGGTGAAAATAACATAAACCCTCAAAATTTTGTATAAACAACCCAGGGATACCGCACCTGCGACTCTTGGACCGCACCTGCGGAAAATCCATCGCAGGTGCGGGAACTCACTTAACAGGGATGGGGCCGCACCTGCGGTCAATTGGTCGCACCTGCGGAACCCAGACCGCACCTGCGACCACTGGCATCCCCTGCCTAAATGCCGCACCTGCGAGCCCGCACCTGCGGTTCCCCATCCACAGGTGCGGAACACTAGAACCAGCAATGGTTCAGTTGTGTTCCAAGTTCCAAATTCACCCGTTGAGCACCCGAAACACCCTCGAGACCCCCGGGACCTCAACCAAACTTACCAATCAGTCCTAATACTTCATTCAAACTTAGTCGAGCCTTCAAAACACATCCCAACATCAAAATCATCAAATATGCATTCAAGCCTAAGAACTTATGAAATTTCTAGAATTCACATCCGATGCCGAAACATGTCTAAATGCATCCGAATTGCCTCAAATTTTGCACACAAGTCATAAATGACATTACGGACCTGCAGCCGCTTTCGAAATTCCATTCCGAGTTCGATACCAAAATCTCACCTATCGACCGAAATCGCTGAAATTTCAACTTTAGCCAATTCAAGCCTAAATCTACAACCAACCTCGAAAACACATTCCGAACACGCTCCTAACCTCGAAATCACCCAATGGAGCTAACGGAGTCGACGAAATTCCATTTCGGATCCGTCTTAACACAGTTCTAGTTACGACCTGATTTCAAAAGCAAAAATCCACATTTAAGGACTAAGTGTCCAAAATCACTCCGGATTTCACCACTCAACGCTCCGACAAGTTTCAATAACATAAATAGACATAGGAGAAGCACGCTATTAGGGTATCGGGGTGATAACTCTCAAAACGACCGACCGGGTCGTTACATTCTCCCCCTCTTAAGAAAATTGTTCGTCCTCGAACGAGTATAGAAACATACCTGAAGCTGTAAAAAGGTGAGGGTACTGACTCTGCATTTCCTGCTCGGTCTCCCAAGTCGCCTCCTCGACCAGATGACCTTTCCACTGAACCTTGAATGAGGAAATCTTCTTCGATCTGAGCTTCCTGACCTGCCTGTCTAATATAGCCACAAGCTCCTCAACATATGATAGATCCTTGTCCAACTGGACTGAGCTGAAATCCAAAACATGAGTCGAATCACCGTGATACTTCCGGAGCATGGAAACGTGGAATAGCGGATGAACTCCTGCTAGGTTGGGAGGCAGTGCCAACTCATAAGCAACCTCCCTAACACACTGCAACACCTCAAAAGGGCCAATGAACCTTGGACTCATCTTACCCTTCTTCCCGAATCTCATGACGCCCTTCATAGGTGATACCCGAAGCAAAACCCGATCACCAGCCATGAATGCCAAGTCACGAACCTTCCAATCTGCGTAATGCTTCTGCCTGGACTGAGCTTTGAGAAGTCTTTCCTGGATCACCTTCACCTTGTCCAGGGCATCCTGAACCAAGTCTGTACCCAACAATCGGGCCTCGCCCAGCTCAAACCATCCTACTGGAGACCTGCACTGCCTACCAGACAAAGCCTCATACATCGCCATCTGAATGCTGGACTAGTAGCTGTTATTATAATCAAACTCTGCAAGAGGCAAGTATCGATCCCATGACCCCCCAAAATCCATCACACAGGCACGGAGCATATCCTCGAGAATATGAATCGTGCGCTCGGACTATTCGTTCGTCTGAGGATGAAATGATGTGCTGAGATCTATCTGGGTACCCAACTCACTATGCAAGGCTCTCCAGAAGTGCGAGGTGAACTGAGGACCTCAATCTGATATAATGAACACCGGCACACCGTGAAACCAGACTATCTCCCGAATGTAGATCTGGGCCAACCTCTCAGAAGAATATGTAGTCAACACTAGAATGAAACGGGCTGATTTGGTAAGCCGGTCCACAATCACCAAAATAGCATCATGCTTCCCCAAGGTCCGAGGAAGTCAAACCACAAAGTCCATGGTGATCCGCTCCCACTTCCACTCGGGAAGCTTAATCTGCTGAAGTAATCCTCCCGGTCTCTGATGCTCACATTTGACTTGCTGACAATTGAGACACTTGGCTACAAACTCTGCTATATCCTTCTTCATCCTTCGCCACCAATAGTGCTGTCTCAGATCCTGGTACATCTTCGCGGTACCCGGATGGATGGAATACCGCGAGCTATGAGCCTCCTCAAGAATCAACTCCCGAAGCCCATCTACATTGGGCACACAAATACGGTCCTGCATCCTCATCACACCATCATCACCTTTGGTCACATCCCTGGCATCACCTTGCCGGACTCTATCCTGAAGAGACCGAAGGTTTCGATCATCATACTGGCGCTCCTGAATGTGGTCATAAAGAGAAGATCGAGCAACAACACAAGCAAATACCCGACGAGGTTCAGAAAGATCTAGTCTCACGAACTGACTGGCTAAGGACTGAACATCCAAGGATAAGGGTCTCTCAGTTGCACGAAGATATGCCAAACTACCCAAACTCTCCGCCCGGCGACTCAAGGCGCCGGCCACCACTTGGCCTTCCCCGGGTGGTATAATATAGTGATGTCATAATCCTTCAGGAACTCCAACCACCTACGCTGGCGCAAATTAAGATCCTTCTGCCTGAATACATGCTGCAAACTCCATTGATCCGTGAATATCTCACAGGGAACACCATATAAATAATGACGCCATATCTTCAGGGCGTGAACAATCGCTGCCAACTCGAGATCATGCATAGGGTAGTTCTTCTCGTGCACCTTCAACTGTCTGGACGCGTAGGCAATCACCCTACCGTCTTGCATCAACACTACTCCTAGGCCAATCCTCGAAGCATTATAATAGACCGTATAGGACCCTGAACCTGTGGGTAATACTAACACTGGAGCTGTAGTCAGGGCTGTCTTGAGCTTCTGAAAGCTCTCCTCACACTCCTCGATCCATATAAAAGGTGCACCCTTTTAGGTCAGTCTGGTCATGAGCGCTGCAATGGATGAAAATCCCTCCACAAAATGGTGATTATACCCAGCCAAACCGAGGAAATTGCGGATCTCAGTAGCTGAAGACGGTCTGGGCCAACTCTGTACCGCCTCTACCTTCTTCGGGTCTACCTTGATACCAACCGAAGATACCACATGGCCTAAGAATCCCACAGAATAAAGCCGAAATTCACACTTAGAAAATTTGGCATACAACTTCTTCTCTCTCAATGTCTGAAGCACGGTCCTCAAATGCTGCTCATGGTCCTCCTGGGACCGAGAATATACCAGAATGTCATCAATGAACACGATGGCGAAAGTATCAAGATACGGCCGAAATACGCTGTGCATCAGGTGCATGAAGGCTGCATGGGCATTGGTCAGCCCAAATGACATAACAAGGAACTCATAGTGGCCATATCTGGTCCTGAAGGCAGTCTTCGGGATATTCGGCTCCCGAATCTTCAACTGATGATAACCCGAACGAAGATCAATCTTGGAGAACACCCTAGCACCCTGTAACTGGTCAAATAAATCATCAATGCGGGGCAATGGGTACCTGTTCTTCACTGTCACCTTATTCAGCTGCCGGTAGTCAATGCACATACTCATCGAACTATCCTTTTTCTTCACGAATAACACCGGAGCACCCCAAGGTGATACACTAGGCCTGATGAACCCTTTGTCAAGCAACTCCTGCAACTGCTCCTTCAACTCCTTTAAATCAGGAGGAGCCATGCGATAGGGAGAAATGGAAATGGGATGAGTGCCCGGCAACAAGTCAATGCCAAAATCAATATCTCTATCGGGCGGCATACCTGGAAGATCAGCTGGAAAAACATCAGGATAGTCCCTAACAATGGAGACAGACTCAACTGTAGGGGTCTAAGCACTAACATCTCTCACATAATCCAAGTACGCATCACACCCCTTTTCAACCATCCGTTGAGCCTTAAGAAAAGAAATGACTCGGCGGGGAGTGTACTCTAAGGAACCTCTCCACTCTAACCTCGGTAATCCTGGCATAGCCAACGTTACGGTCTTGGCGTGACAATCAAGACTATCATAGTAGGGAGACAACCAGTACATACCCAATATAATATCAAAATCTACCATACCGAGTAATAATGAATCAGCCCTGGTCTCAAAACCACTGATAACAATCAAACACGACCGATATATGCATTCCACAATGAGAGAATCTCCCACAAGAGTAGAAACATAAACGGGGGAAATCAAAGAATCCCGAGATATCCCCAGATGGGAAGCAAAATAAGAAGACACATACAAATATGTAGAGCCTGGGTCAAATAATACCAATTCATCCCTATGACAAACGGGAACAATACCTGTAATGACTGAATTGGAAGCAATGGCCTCGGATCGGGCTGGAAGAGCATAGTACCTGGCTTGGCTTCCCCCTCTAGGGCGACCTCGACCTCCACGACCTCCACCTCGAGTTGTCTGAGAAGGTGGGGTAGCAGCTGGTGCTGGAAGAATAGCTGGAGGGCCTGGTGGAAGGCGTGGAACCTGATAAGTCTGAGGTGGTACACCCCTCCTAGCTCTGGGGCAATCCCTGATCACATGACGAGGGTCACCACACTCAAAACAACCCCTCGGAGGACGTGGCGGCTGATGCTGACTCTGAACTGGCCTGCTGGACTGGCCGGTGATAGCACCTCGAGTAGGAGGCACCTGAGATACTGGTGGTGCATAATAAGGCTCCTGAGGTCTAGAAGGAGCTGGAATACCACTGGCTGCTGGAAGAGCTGAATGAACGGGGCGACTCACAAAACCCCTACCATAGCGTACTGCTGGTGCACGGGCTCCTGAAAACTGACCAGTCTCTCGAGACCTCTTGGCCTATCTCTCCTCCCTATCCCGGGCTGACATAGTCTCAATCCTCCGGGCAATACTCACTGGCCATGCTGGTCCGAATACTGGGGTGGAGTCCCTCAATAAAGCATCGGACCCTCTATCTGACAGTGGCAACCAAAGCTGGTGCATGACGAGCCAAATCGCTGTAACGGACTGCATACTCCGACACAGTCATAGTACCCTGGTGTACGCCAGGCATCCCTGAGTCTTTGAGGGACAAACTCAAGTAGGAACATCTCTGAGAGCTAAGCCCAAGTAAGTGAAGCTGCCTCGTCCGGACTACTAAGCTCAAAAGCACGCCACCACTAATAAACTGCTCCCCCTCAGTTGGAAATCAGTGAAAGAAACACCACTCGTCTCCACAATAACCATAGTGCGGAGAATGCGATGACACCCCTCAAGAAAACCCAAGGCGTCATCCAAAGCTAGTCCGCTGAACTCAGGTGGGTGGTACTTCTTGTACCTCTCAAGTCAGAGTTTCTCTGCCTCAGGAACAACTGCCCTAACCTCATGCTGAGCTGGAGCTGCTGGGGGCATAGGAATTTACTCTAGAACCTGCCCAATATGAACCCTCTACTCAAGAGTACGGGCTGCGGGAGTTTGTGTGCCTCCCCCGGCCTGGGATGTAGCTGGGGCTATCAGAAGTAATCCTGCTTGAGATAGAGTACTATAATCACTCAAAAACGGAGCCAATGTCTCCTGGAGGGCTGGAGTAATAGTAGGGACCTCATGTGCCCCTACAACTGTGGTTGCTGGGGGATCCTCTGCCTTTGCTCTCGCCGGTGCTCGGGCTGCACCGCATGCCCGTCCTCTGCTCCGGCCCCTACCTCTGACGGCGCTGGCTGGGAGCTCGGGTGCCTGGTCATCAGTACGTCCGGTACGAGTACGAACCATCTGTAAGCAAGAATAAAATAGAGTTTAAGAATTTTGATGACAGTAACTAGCACGATAAAGAGTTCCAAAGAATATGATTGTTCTTAACAGTTACATAGCCTCTCAAAGATAGATACAGACGTCTCCGCACCGATTCGCGTGACTCTAATAAACCGGCTTGTGACTCCTATGAACCTAGACGCTCTGATACCAACTTGTCACAACCCGAATTAACCCTCCGAACGGGCTCGTGACGGCACCTAGTCCCTATGACTAGGTAAGCCTAAAATATGTGAAAAAATAAGACAACACAGAAATAAAAAGTAAAAATGTAGCAATAACTATAAAACTTAAGCCGCTCGGCATTTACAGCTTTCACTCTCCCAAAACCCGGAATATCACCAAGTCACAAGCTTTATACAACTATAGCTCTATACAACGGAATAAGGAAATTGTGTATATGTCTATCTCCTATGCCTATAGTAGAGTAGATGGGGACACGTGAGATTATGCGGACGCGGAAAAATTACCTTGCGGTTTCCTAAGCAAGTGCTGTAGTACTCCTAGCCAAAACGTCGCGTACCAGTACCTGGATCTGCACATGGGGAAAACATGCGCAGGAAAGAGCGTGAGTACTCCACATTCGGTACTCCGTAAGTGCCAAGCCTAACCCCAGTCAAGTAGTGACGAGGTCAGGTTAAGGCTCTACTGAGTTTGAAAATAAGACAGTTATAAGTTTGAACAATGACATATAAATAGCTAAAATAAGCAAAATTTAAAGGAAAACTGAAAGAAATAATAAAGAAAACCCCTCGGCTCAGCACAACATATATCTCAATAGCAAATATGCAATGCAGTACAGGGGGAAAGCTCCCGGATCTCAGTCCGTAGTCCCAATTTAAATATGCTATGCAGTACAGGGGGAAAGCTCCCGGATCTCAGTCCGTAGTCCCAATTTAAATATGCTATGCAGTATAGGGGGAAAGCTCCAGATCTCAGTCCGTAGTCCCAATTTAAATATGTAGTGCAGTACAGGGGGAAAGCTCCCGGATCTCGGCCCGTAGTCCCAATTTAAATATGAGATGTAGAATGCTATCGGATACAGCGTAATTAAACAATTCAAGATTACAATAGGCAAGAATAAGGTAAAACTACCTAAGCATGGAGCAAAGAGCATCAAATACGGGGAATTCAAGTGAAAACAGGTAGGCATGCTCATTCCTATGCTAACTAATCAGTTATAACATGAAGCAGTAATATAGGAATGAAATGAGTTATGACATGGGAGGAAAAACGGGAATTTATCAACCACCCGTGTATGCACTCGTCACCTCACGTACACGGCGTCCACATAGAAAAATCAGTATAAAAATGCCTAAGGGAAATCCCCACCACAGAGTTAGGCAAGCCACTTACCTTGACTGCGCTAATCAACTCAATATCACGCTCTTGCCACGAGTATCCGACTCCGGGTGACCCAAATCTATTCAATTCGACTGCATAATGTAAATATCATTTCAAGGAAACAAAGTAGCTAATTAATTCGAAGCTAATACGCGAAATTAGGAAATTCGCCCAAAAAGTCCCCCGGGCCTACGCCTCGGAATCGGGTAAAAATTATATTTTCCGGACACCCATTCACACACGAGTCTATCAATATAAGAATCTCTCAAATCGGAGGTCAAAAACCCAATCAAAACCCAATAATTTGGTCTATGAAGTTCATCCACTTTTTCCCAAATTTTCCACCCAAATTCGAATTTTAAGGACTAGATTTAAGTTAGGAATCGGGGAAATTGATCCAAGTAGGTTAGAAATCACTTACCCAAGTTACCCAGGTGCAAAAGTCTCCAAAAATCGCCCCTCCTGAGCTCTTAAATTCAAAAATGGTGAAAATAACATAAACCCTCGGAATTGTGTATAAACAACCCAGGGATACCGCACCTGCGACTCTTGGACCGCACCTGCGGAAAATCCATCGCAGGTGCAGGAACTCACTTAACAGAGCTGGGGCCACACCTGCGGTCAATTAGTCGCACCTGTGGTACCGCACCTGTGGAACCCAGACCGCACCTGAGACCACTGGAAGCCCCTGTCTAAATGCCGCACCTGCGAGCCAAATTTCGCACCTGCGGTTCCCCATCCGCAGGTGCGGAACACCAGAACCAGCAATGGTTCAGTTGTGTTCCAAGTTCCAAAATCACCCGTTGAGCACCCGAAACACTCCCGAGACCCCGGGGACCTCAACCAAACTTTCCAATCAGTCCTAATACTTCATTAAAACTTAGTCGAGCCTTCAAAACACATCCCATAACATCGAAATCATCAAATATGCATAGATTCAAGCCTAAGAACTTATGAAATTTCTAGAATTCACATCCGATGCCGAAACACGTCTAAACTCATTCGAATGGCCTCAAATTTTGCACACAGGTCATAAATGACATTACGGCCTGCTGTCGCTTTCGAATTCCAATCCGAGTCCGATATCAAAATCTCACTTGTCGGCCGAAATCGTCGAAATTTCAACTTTAGCCAATTCAAGCCTAAATCTACAACCGACCTCGAAAACACATTAAGAACACGCTCCTAACCCCGAAATCATCCAACGGAGCTAACGGAGTTGACGAAATTCCATTCCGCATCCGTCTTCACACAGTTCTAGTTACGACCTGATTTCAAAAGCAAAAATCCACATTTAAGGACTAAGTGTCCAAAATCACTCAGGATTTCACCACTCAAAGCTCCGACAAGTTTCAATAACATAAATAGACATGGGAGAAGGAGTTATTAGGGGATCGGGGCGCTAACTCTCAAAATGACCGACCGGGTTATTACAAATCATAATTAACTTAATATCATTAACTAATGCTAAAGGAACTAACTTTATTGAAAAATATAATTTTTCCTAATTTTTCTAAAAAAAAGTGATAACCCGACCCCGGGCCCGCTTGGTCCAAACTCGGGGTTTGGAGAAAATTACATTTACCCATTCACCCATTCACCCAAATATGCTATTAGTTTTTAAATCCGACCTTAATTTGATATAAAAAATCGTTTTTTACAATACTCCCTAGTTCTACCCAAACCCTCAATTTTTTACCATGAAAATTCTTTGTTTTTTCTTTAAAAGTGATGCAAAATAGTAAGGAATTGAAAGAACAAGGTTTGGAATTGATTACCTATGAATTGGGGATGAAGATTGTTGAAACAAAATCATTTTTAGGGCTGGAACCTCGAAAATTTGGAGAAGAAAGGGTTCTGCCCGTTTTTAACAGGTATTTTTATTAGCTGGGCTGGGGTCCTATGCGATCGCGGTTTGCGATCGCATAGGGTAAGGGGGGTTGGGCAGCGCGATCGCGGGACGGGGGGAGAGGGGGTACGTTCGCACAGGGCAGGGGAGGCTGGCTTATGCGATCACGGGGGACAGTGTGCGTTCGCACAACACAAATCTGGGACCCCCTGGGTTGCACTGTGCGACCACGAAGAGGGCCATGCGATCGCGTAGTTGAAATCCCAGGCGCACCAGCAACAGCAAATTGCAGCAGAAATCTAAGTGTAAAAACTCTCTGTGGCCTATCCGAAACTCACCCGAGCTCTCGGGGGTCTAAACAAAATATTCATGCAAGTCTAAGAACATCGTACGGACTTGCTCATGCGATAAAATCATGGAAATAACATGTAAATCTATGAATTAGACCTCAAAACTCATCATTTTGAACAAGGACTCTTAAAGTTCATAATTTCTCAACCGAATGTCCGAATCACGTCAAACGAACTCTGTTTTTCACCAAATTTTACAGTTAAACTTTTAATATCATAACAAATCTGTACCGGGCTACGGAATCATAATACGGTCCCGTTATCAATGATTTTAAATATTATTTCTTTTCTTTAATTCATAAATAATTCAGCAAAATAATTTCTTTCAAAAATTAATTTCTAAGGCTTGGAACCTCGGAATTCATTTCCGGGCATACGCTCGAGTCCCATATTTTACTGCGGACCTCCCGAGATTGTCGGAATACGGATCCGAGTCCATTTACTCAAAATGTTGATCAAAGTCAACTTTTATCAATTTTAAATTCTAAAAACCACTATTTCTCATATTTTTACATAAAAGCTTTTCGGTTTCACGCTCGGACTACGCACGCAAATTGAGGTATTTAATTTTAGTCTTTTATGGTTATTTAGCATGAAACGGAGTCTAATTTTATGAAATGACCCTTTGGGTCATCACAGAAAATAATGTCATTATTATGGCATGAATGGTCATTGGTCATGTACCTATTGTACGCCAAAATATTTTGGCAATGTGATTACTAAAGGATAACACTAATGCAAGAAATATATCTTGCATATAATTTTGACAATGACCACAATTTATAACTTTCTCCTTGAAAGTGATATTCACCACATGGATGTTGATGAATATGTGGTAGTGCCAAATTAATTGAGAGCTGCGGAAGAGACAATTATTACTATTTTGGAGGAATACAATTGATTATCATGTCAGTTTATTGTGTTGTAGTAAGTCTCAAAGAAACTCATTGAGTTTCTAAAGTATTCGCGAAAGCGGTTGGTTATATTGAGACTATAAATAAAGGAAAGATTTAATATCTTCTATTACCACAAGCGGGGTAATATGTATGTGAAAAATTACCTGGTTTATTCTCCAGTTTGTACTACACAAATAAAAGAATAACACAATAAAATAGATGTTTATTGATATAAAAACTCATATCATAATAAACTTGGAGTTTATTGATAATTGCACACGTCATGGTATAAAACTGAACTTTATCAATATTGATAATTTATTCAGTTGGCATAATTGGTTTAGCCATATCAATTTAAATATGATGTGCAAAAAAATGAAAGAGAATTCACATGGATAAATATTAAAGAAGAAGAATGTTCTTTACGAATTCTCTTATTTTGCTTGTTCTTATTAATTAATAGACCAACTAAAAATTGGGATTGAATCCCATGCATGATGGAAATATCAAAGGTGAATCTTGGCTCATTCACCTTCCATGTATACCACATAAGATGCATCTATGATATGGTTACACGTGCGATTATTATTAACCCGCAACCTGGTATTTGTGAGGTAACTTGCTCAATAATTTAATTTAGAGCATAATTTCCAGATTTTCTATTCAAGACAGTTCATCTCGATAAGTTGGTTTACATCACAATTGGTTTAGCAAAATGCTTTATTGAGTGCCTCCGCTTAATAGCTAAACTATTGCTTATGAGAACAAAGTTATCTATATCAGTTTGATATATGTTATACACGAAATTATATTACATTCTCCCCTCATAAATGGTTCAGGGTCAGGAACCAAATAATTTCATCTTATTATTATTGATGTATGTAAATTTTGATTAACACCATAATGCACAAAGATGAGTTCCCAAAATTGAGGAAGAAAGTTAGTTTTTCTAACATGAGGGGGAGACATGATAAACAGTTGAGAAAAAGTTACGTGGATGAATTATCATTTGTACATCTAGATCCTAGAATAAGATAATATGGACTTGAAGTTCATAAAATATAATTCATTTGAAATATATTGCAAAGCATGCCAGACGCATTTGCTGGCCCAAAGAAAGTAGTTATATTCTCATTGCAAATGCTCTTATTATGTCCTAGAAGGACAAAGTCTATGGTACACTTAAAGCGTATAGACAAGTCGGTTTCAAATAAACTTATTGATAAAGAAGATGAGCAAATGATAAAAATGATCATAATAAAGGAGGCAAGTTGTTACACCCCATGTTTTCGTACGTGAGAGTACATCGTAAGTCAATTGATGTAAGCTCAGAAATAAGATTCTATTTGATGAAATATAAAGTAAGTTAATCATGTTACGTTGGAGGTTACAAATATTTAAGATCATGAATAACGAGTACCAAGAGGGTTGGAAAGCTTAGAAGCTAAATCAATTGAAGAAAATAAGTTTCGTCGAAAGTCGACGAGTTTGGAATGTTATAACATGTACTTTAGGGTGAGACTATGGTTCATTACATGATAAGGAGGTTATGCTATGAGTTAATTTTTATCGTATGATAGTTGTGTTCTACGTTTTGAAGTCAAGCAAGTTGTGGAACAAAAGTTGGCAAAGGTCTTCACAAGTTACATTCATAAT
>ML287907.1:41922-88227 GCA_005239495.1 Nicotiana undulata
TAGACGTAAGAAGATCATATTGAGCTTGGCCTTGAGGTTGGGGCAGTATAGACAAGGTATGTGAGGCTATCCCTTTCCTTTTTTTTCACGACTCCGATTGTACGTAATGCAATGAACGAGCTTCCAAAGTTACTTTACTCTTAGAAGCTAGCAGTACTTACATTGTTTCCCTTCTTATGGAACAATTGATGTTGAGGTTGCTTCTCTTATTCTTATTCTCAATGTTGTTGGTACTTCCTGATTCTTATAAGATTCTCGATGAAGAGTTAGCCCTAATGATGTGTACGGAGAATATCGACCTTACGTCACTCCGAAATGTTCAGAACATGATTCCAATGAGTCCTGCATGCATTATATATATGTATCTATTTTACTCTACCGAGCCGCGCTATAGTCGGCCGGGTATGGCACCTATTGTGCAACCACTGATCAGTTGGGTTTACCGAGTCCTCTTTGAGGCCGGGTATGATATGATGATGATGATGCCCACAGAGGCGAATGTTCTATGATGATGATGATGCCCACAGAGGCGGATGTTTTAAAAAGATTATGTGTATATATGTATCATGCATTTCATGTTACTGTCTCTTAGAAGCACTCAGATGCTACAGGTTGTATCTCCTACATCTCTCTTTACATTACTGTTCTTATTTATGCTTTCCCGCCTTACATACTCAGTACTTTATTCATACTGATGTCCTTTTCATTTGTGGACGTTGCATGTCGTGCTGCAAGTCCTGATAGATAGGTAGACGCAGCTCCCCCACCACAGTAGGCTTTCCTATTCAGCGGTTATAGGCGAGATCCCTTCTCCGGACTTGCCGTGGTCTTGATATGCATTTTGTTATAGATGTTATGGGTATGTCAGGGCCTTGTTCCGGCTATGTTGTATTACTTATGCTTCTTTAGAGGCTCATAGACATGTGTCGACTCATGTATAATTTGGTATGCCTTGTTGGATAATTTTTTTTGTATAGTCTTTCATGGCAGCGTTGTAGCTCGTACCTTTTATGTAGTTTCTTAGCAATCTTGTCATCCCATGTGATGTATGTTCATGATCCATATCTACCATTTATATTGATCTCGTTATCCCTTAAAGATAATAAGAAGGTTAGATAAAATGTACGTTGGTGCTCGGCAAGTATGGCCCGGGTGCTAGTCATGATCCTCCAGTTTGGGTCGTGACAAACTTGGTATCAGAGCAGGTCTGTCCTAGGGGTTGTCGATGAGCCGTGTTTAGTAGAGTCTTATTTATGGGTGTGTTGTGCACCACACTTATAAGCAAGAGGCTACAGGGCATTTAGGACTGTTACTCTTTCTTCTTACTCTAGATCGTGTGGTAGAGCTCAATCGTAAGAACTCAATTTCCTCAATTTTATCTTATTTATAATACGACGATGCATACATCTAGAAAGATGGACGGTAAGAGATTGCAATGTGGCTGTGGAAGAGTTGAGTCAGAGGAACTCAATTTTGCATCATGTTTATGATGAGTAAATGTGAGGGCTTCAGAAGATCATGTGTGTACTAAGATGTGTTAGTTTCTTAATAAGGAGCTCTCAGGAAAGAATATCTATCTACCCATATGGTAAAAAGAAATAAGAGAATCAGAAGGTAGATACGAGTTTTAGCAAGTAAAAGAAGCAAGATAAAGAAGGGTACGAGGTACCTAGTTAATAAAGATTATCAGTATTTATAATTCTGGCAGAGAAATATAAGCATTTTTAGTTACTTTCAACGGTAACAGAAATTGTCCATACCAATCTCAATTATGCCCTATGGGAGCTAACTGAAATAACTTCAGAGAAGGATAGGATATCAGGATCCAGCTGGGATTAGAGTAACCGAAAATTGTGGATAGATTGTTATCATTATTTAACATTTTTGAAGGGTAGTGCAGAACATGGTAATAGTTCTCATTTGGAGATAGCCATATGGTCACTCTAGAATAGAACAGTCAGATATGAATACTAGAATATTCAGAAATTTCAGAAGATAGGCACTAGGATCCTAGAAGGGATAAATATTTGCCTTAGTATGACTCCAGCCGCTAGTTCTCATTTGGAGATAGCCATTTGTTATTTTTGCTATTTTACGTAAAATATGCGATACACTAAATTTAAACTATGAAACTATTTAGGGTCTATTAAAGAAGTTTATAATGTGGGGCGGTAGGAGCCTCGTGCTAAGCCATTATAGATATCCTTTCGCGGGTGAAAATAAACCAAGAAACCTTCATTATTGTACTTGGACCCAAGTATAGTAAATCAAGCTTGCCTCGTACGACATCATCATATATCACACACAAGTTACGTAGACAACTTTTTTTTCTCGTAATTTTGTTTTAATTTTATAAATCATGTGAAATTCTAAACTCAATAATTTGACTAATTTGAATTCATATTAGTGTAAAATTCTTTAAAGGTGCACTTTCTATCAGGAATTTTTTTAATTCTTAGGTTTAATCATTATCTCTAATTAAGAGTAAAAGAATCATATTCTTCCACCACATTCCCTTAGACATAAGCATCTTTGTTTTTTGTCTTTCTCAAACAACTATCTAATCATAATACTTGTGCGGATTAGGATTTGTTACCTTTGTTGTATTACTCTTCAGCTTTGGTTTTAGATTTTGAGTGATCAGCCCGATGGGTGGTGCTAAAATTGTTACATAACGCAAGGTTTGACTTATACGGTCAAGAGGTAAAAGTTAATCGAAAATCAGGTGAAAACTTACCAAATAATGAGATTTAGGGCCCGTTTGGCCTTAAGGAAATTATCACTTTTTTTTTTAATTTTTTTTGGATTCAGTGTTTGTCCTTGAAAATTTTAAATTTCACTTGAAGTTGCGTTTTGGACTTTTTCGAAAATTTTGAAAACTCTAAAAGACTATTTTTCAAAAACATTTCACTTCAAATCGCTCACAAAAATTCAAATATAGCTCCAAATTATATTCATATCCAAACAGAAACTCTAATTTTCAAATATCAATTTCACTTTAACTTTTTTTCCATTTTTTTTTGGAATTTTACAATTCTTATGTCCAAATGCCCTCTTAGGCCATCTCCAACCTTTACCCCTATTTTTGTCACAAAATGGGGATTTTTCCATTTTGGGGAGAACTTACTCCAACCATTCCCCCATTTCCCCCCCATTTTCATTTTTTATATTCTTATCTCTCTTCTATATTATATTATTATCTTTTATTTCAATTTTTATTTTTTAAATTCCATTAAACAAATTCCATCTTTTATTTTCATTTATTTGTAATTTCCATTAAAATAATTCCATAAAATTTTAAATAATACAATTTGTATGCAATTATTATAGATTAATTAATAATTCAAATAAAAGTGAAATCATTGTGGTACAAGATTAATCAAATACATATTACATAACGATAAAATTCATTCGAAATACTACATAAATATTCAACTTCAACCTCTAGTATTCTCCCATAAATGATCTATTAATGCATTACGACATGCAAAATGAGCATCTTTGTCCTTAATTCTTCCATGTCAAGCTAAAAATTCTTGAAATCTTTCATCTACTGCCATTTCTATTGTTGGAGCTGGACCTTCCAAATCATCTTGAATTGGTGCGTTAAGATCACGCTCATTTTCGATTTTCATGTATTTCCAATTTTAATGTATTTTTAATTTTAATTTTTCAATTTTAGCAACATCTAATATTTCATATTTGCACCATTCATTTTTTGAGATTATATATTTTTGTACAATTATAACTTATAATAAAATTAACTTACAATTTTACATAAAAATAATAAATGCACGAAAATTAATTTATCAAAATTATACGCCAAAGTTAAGATGTAAATTAATATTATAAAGATATTACATAAACATAATTAGGTATATGTAAAGAGATAAATTAAAAGAGTTAAATAATAAAATATGAATGAATAGTAATGGAGAAAATGAATAGTGTAACCTTATATATGAGGGAACACTATTCATCCCCCATTTTGGGGGCAAAAATGAGGGAGGGTTGGAGCTTATTTACCCCAAAATTTTTCCCCATTATGAAGAAACTAGTGACATTGTCCGCGCTTCGCGCGGTCGTTGAATTTTTCCCCCAAAATACTTTATTGACCTTTTTAATAAATTGGTAAAGGTAGAAAAATAAATTTCATGTATGCATACGAAAATAAATTTTAAATGTAGATGAAATCACAAATACAAAAAGTCTTTCTAATTAATTAGCTATAACACTCTAAATACTAGGAATTAATTTCACATTAACAATGATAACATCTATAATGTCAATAAGAAAACAAAATTCTGAAGAAATAAGAAATCTCTTTTGACCCTCCTACCTGTGATGACCCAAGGGGTTATTTTATCAAATTAGACTCCGTTCGATGCAAACTAACCATAAAAAGACTAAAATAAAATACCTCGATTTGCGTGCATAGTCCGAGCTTGAAACCGAAAAGCTTTTATGTCAAATATGAAAAATAGTAATTTTTAGAAATTAAATATGATAAAAGTTGACTTTGGTCAACATTTTGAGTAAAAGGACCCGTATCCGTGTCCTGACGATCCCGGGAGGTCCGCAGTAAAATATGGGACTTGGGCGTATGCCCGGAAATAAATTCCGAGGCCCCAAGCCTTAGAAATCAATTTTTGAAAGAAATTGTTTGCTGAAATGTTTATGAATTAAAGAAAAGAAATAATGCTAAAAATTATTGGTATCGGGTCCGTATTTTGGTTCCGGAGCCCGGTACAACTTTGTTATGATATTTAAAGGTTAACTATGAAATTTGGTGAAAACGGAGTTCGTTTGACGTGATTCGGACATCCGGTTGAGAAATTATGAACTTTAAGAGTTTTTGATAAAAATGATGAGTTTTGAGGTTTAATTCATAGATTTACATGTTATTTTCATGATTTTATCGCACGAGCAAGTCCGTATGATGTTTTTTTGACTTGCGTGCATGATTTGTTTAGAGCCTCGAGGGCTCGGGTGAGTTTCGGATAGGCCACAGGGTGTTTTACACTTGAAAATAACTGCTGGTTTTTCCAGTTCTGGTGTCCAGGTATTTTGACATGTGCGATCGCATAGGATAGTCCGCGATCGCACAGAGTAAAAATTCGAGGTCCTGTTTGGTACCCGGTGCGAACGCAGCTCAGTGCTTGCGATCGCGGAGCACAGCCTGGGCCAAGCTGTGCGATCGCACATCATACAATGCAAACGCACTGAGTAAATCAGGCCTGGGGGGAGGGGAGGTCAATACCCTATGCCATCGCACCCCTCTGTAACGACCCGGTCTGTCGTTACGTAGAACCTGCATCATAATTACTATGATTAACTTGTTATAGGTTGGTTATACTGTTATTGATGTGTTAGAGTTGGTAGGCTTGAAATCAGAATGGTTGTAGTGAGAGTTTAGTCACTTAATCTTTAAAAAAAAAACTTAAAGTTGGAAAAGTCAACTGAGAGTTGACTTATTGGTAAACGACCTCGGAATGCGGATTTTATGGCTCGAATAGCTTCGTTAGGTGATTTGGGACTNTTTGAAAGTTCTTAGTCTTGGATCTGATGTGATTTTGGTGTTTTGATGTTAGTTTTGGTGTTCCGAGGGTGCAACTAAGTTTGAATGATCATATGTGATGTGTTGGTATATTTGGTTGGGGACCCGAGGGGCTCGGGATTGATTTAGGGTGATTAACGGAAGTTTTGAACTTGGTAAAATGCAGCTCCAACTGCTGGTGCTGGTGTAACCGCACCTGTGAAAGTTTGACCGCAGGTGCGGGCCCGCAGGAGAGAGCAAAGCTCCGCAGATGCGGAAGTTGACCAGCTGAGGGGAAATCCGCAGGTGCGAGGTATTTTCCGCACCTGCGATGTCGCAGATGCGGAAGGACCAGCGCAGGTGCGGAGGCCGGGATTTGAGGGTGCTCCGCAGGTGCGGACCTGGGACCGCAAGTGCGGGTCCGCAGGTGCACTTAAGTGGCCGCAGGTGCGGAATCACTGTTCAGAAAGTATATAAGCAAGCCTTCGCGAATTTTAACCCTTTTTCCACCATTGTTGTACGGGTTCCGAGGTTTTTGAGGGAGTTTGAAGAGGGAAACGTTGGTGCATCATTGAGGTAAGCCTTTTGGACTTAATAACTCGATTATAGGTGATTTAAGACCTTAATATCAGTGTAAATTCATGAAAATCAGTAGAAAAAGGGGGAGTTAGGGCTTAAGATTATGAAACCTTTAGGGGTCGAATTGAGGGGTCAAATGAACTCCGATTTTAGCGTTCTTTATATGTACGGACTCGTGAGATGACGATGAATATTTTGGTATAAAATTTTTGAGTTCCGAGATGCGGGCCCGGGGGTCGGGTTTTGACCGATTTCGGGTTTTGTGCTTAAAATTGATATTTTTCAATTGGAATTCATTCCTTAAGCATAATTTGATGATACAAATCTGAACTTGGTAGATTTGGAGCATTCGGGAGTTGATTCGAGAGGCAAGCATATTGCGGAATAGTTTTCGGGCTAGTTTGAGGTAAGTAATGTCTTTAAATCCTGTCCTGAGGGTATGAAACCCCAGACTCTACACCCTTTCACGGGTTTCAGAATACAAAGATTGGAACTTTTGAAATATATTCCCTATTTAGGAAACTATTGAGTTGCGAAATCAATTTTAAAGCCTATGCTTAATAGTATTGATATGATTTGGGATGTAAGCCATGTTTGGGGCCTAGTGCCGAATTGTTTATCCCTTGGGGGCTGTTTTTACTATTTTCCTCACTGATATGTTCTGATTTTCACTCAGTCTTTTCTTGATAAATTGTTTTGACACTCAGAGTATTTTGATACTATTTCTTGAAAAATGAAACACTAATTTTTGGGTCGAGAACCCGGTATATTTATGGTCTGAAGGGCATGATGAGAGTGTATGACTGAGTGAGGCTGCGGGCCTATGTTGTGAGGATGATATCATATGAGAGAGGCTGCGGGCCAATATTGTGTGTGATTTATGCCATGCTGTGGCTTATTATAGCGCTTGGGTTGTAGGAGCCCCTCCGGAGTCTGTACACCCCCGGTGAGCGCAGGTACCTAATGAGTGATGTTGCCCGCGGGGCTGATACTGAGTGATTGTGAGGTTGCCTGATGGGTTATTACTGAGTGATTGTGAGGTTACCTGATGGGCTAATATTGAGTGACTGTGAGGTTGCCTGAGGGGCTAATATTGAGCGACTGTAAGGTTGCCTGATGTGCTGATACTGAGATTGTTATGAGAAATGATTTTGGCCCGAGGGCCAGATTTATGATAAATTTTACTGAGTTTTTGACTACGATTCACTTCGTTTTTCAAACTGATTTTACTGAGAGTTTTACTGAGATATATTGATATTATACTTGTTTCAAAGGATTTCTGGAAAACAGTTTTCGAACTTATGTATTTGATGAATACTTATGGCGACTTAGTGATTTACTGTTTTTGTGAATTGGTGTATATGTGTTGTGTGTTTCGTATTTTCTCATACTGCAATTTTTTTTCATTACTATTGAGTTGGCGTACTCATCATTACTCCCTGCACCTTTGTGTGAAGATCCAAGTATTGATTCAGAGCAGTAGTTGTCCGAGTTCGTTATCAGCAGCTTACGGGATTTTGAGGTAGCTGTCCAGCGTCCACAGCTTCTCCATTTCCCTTCCTTATTTAGTTTTGGCATTTCATTCCTAGACTTATTTAAGGCATTAGCACAATTAGTTTTATTTCGTAGAAGCTCGTGATCATGTTGACTCCAATCTTGGGAGGTTTTTTTAGAGTTGTTTAGACTATTATTGGGGCGCTAAGACTTAAAGAAGTTATTTTATGCCATGTTTGCCGTTTGCTATTGAATTGTGAATTCTTATAATAGAACAAATGCGTAGTAATGTGATGGTTGACTAGCCTAGTTCCACGATAGGCGCCATCACGGCCTGTTAGATTTGGGGTCGTGACACCTTCCCCATGAGAACGCACTGCACAATTTTCCGTTACCCTGTGCGATCGCACCTCTTTATCCGCGATCTCACAGTTGCCTAGCCCAGCTAATATAAATACCTGTTAAAAACGGGTAGAACCTTTTCCTCTCCAAATTTTTGAAGTTCCAGCCCTAAAAACGAGTTTTCTTCAGAAATCTTCATCCCCAATTCATAGGTAATCAATTCCAAACATTGTTTTTTCAATACCTTATTATTTTGCATCACTTTTAAAGCAAAAGCAAAGAATTTTCATGGTAAAAATCTAGGATTTTGGGTAGAATTAGGGAGTTCTGTAAAAATTAAATTTTTATATCAAATTTAGGTCGTATTCCAAAACTAATAACATATTTGGGTTCGTGGGTGAATGGGTAAACGTAATTTGGTCCGAACCCCGAGTTTAGACCAAGCGAGCCCGGGATCGGGTTTTCACCTTTTTTGAGAAAACTTAGGAAAAATTATACTTTTCAATAAAGTTAGTTCCTTTAGCATTAGTTAATGATATTAAGTTACTTTTGATTAGATTCGGGAAAGTTAGAGGTGAATTCAAAAGGAAAAGCAATAATTGAGCAGTGAGTGGCCTGCGGAATTGAGGTAAGTGTTTGATCTAACTTTGGCTTGAGGGAATAGGACTCCCCACTTGTTTGCTATATGAATTTCATGGGCGTGGTGTATAGGTGTGGTGACGAGTATCTATGAACCACCCAAAGTGTTTGCTAAAACATGTTCCCCTTTCCCGTTCCCCACTTATTTGATTATTGCCTTAACTGTTACATGTTCATTATTGTTTCTATGACTATTTGGCCTTGTTGAATTGTTGTTAGTTATTGTTGTGACTGTTTGGAAAGAGTATTGGTTGTTTGAGCTGGTTCCCTCGTGATATAAATATGGTTGAGAGGTTTGGTATTGTTTTTATGGAATAAATATATATATATTTTGATATTCTTGTTGGTTTCATGGTTGAGAGGTTATTGATGAAGTCATGAGAAAAATGCAGTTTATTATTTATAATTGTTGAAACAAAAGTATTGTGAAAGGCTTGGCCTGATTTGTGAAATTTTGAATAAACTGATATGATATGTCTGGTGGGAGCGGGTTGCACGCCGCAACAAGGAGTGATAAGGGAGGACATGTGGGATCGGGTTGCACGCCGCAACAGGAGTAATAAGGGTGATATTTTCGGGAGGAGCAATAAGGGAGGACTGGTGGGAGCGGGTTGCACGCCGCAACAAGGAGTGATAAGGGAGGACATGTGGGATCGGGTTGCACGCCGCAACAAGGAGTGATAAGGGAGGATATTTATATTTATATTTTACTGATTTCATTTCAAGAAAAAGGAAATAAAAGTTCTGAAAAGATAAAATGTCTATTTTACTACTCTTTAAAATATTTTAGCACTATTTTGTTCAAAGTTAACGTTTGGAACTTTGAAGAGTTATTTGAGAATTGGTTATAGCTGCGTTATTTTATATTGTTGCAGTACTCATTTATCTATTTGTTTAGACTTCTTCCTGGCTTTATTATTTATTGTTGTTATCGATTATACTGTTGAAGCCCGACTTAGTCTCGTGACTACTTCGCCGAGGTTAGGCTCGGCACTTACTCAGTACATGGGGTCGGTTGTACTGATACTACACTCTATGCTCTTTTGCACAGATCCAGGTACTATTCAGCAGTAGAGGATTCCAGGACGACTACCCGATTCGTTTGGAGACACGAGGTACATCTGCCGGCTTTCGCAGATATCGGAGAGTCTTCTCCTATATCTACATACACTGTTTATTTCATTCAGAACAGTGACAATATTTCTTTCAACCATTATTTATAGCATTCTTTAGTAGTTCGTGGATTGTGACACCAGACCCTGGGGTAGTCTTAGAGTTGTTATTATAATTAGTTCGTGGTTCGTTTTATTTAATTGGTCATTGTTATTATTTTATTCTAGGGTCGTTGGGAATTAATTTAAGTAAGTTCATTTAAATTAGACTATTTATGCTGAAGTAATTAATTAGGGAAAATTAGTTAATCGACTTCTAACATTGGCTTGCCTAGCAAGTGTGGTGTTAGGCACCATCACGATCACTAAGGTTGGGAATTTGGGTCGTGACACTACCAAACCGTCCCAATTGTTTTATTCCCTTTAACAATATCATAACATTTCAACCCTCTATTGTTATATTCCTATAATTAAACAACAAAAAACTACAGCATTTGGGAGTTATGGAGACTAAAGTATGGAAGCGTTAAGGGTATTTTAAAGAGGAGAAGATGAAAAGCTTTGAGTTATGAAGGTAAATTAATAAATTAAAAGAAAAAACACCATACAATATAAAGGTAACAAAAAATAGTCTTACTAAAATTACAATGATATAAACATTTCATACAATGTAGGAGTATCAATTAGCAACATATATTAAAGTAAGAAAATACACTTGATAAGATTATTAGAGAGTCTTGCACTGTACATTCTTTGAAACTCAGTTGGAGAGTTAATGTGATAGCAAATAATGTCCTCCCAAACAGTGATGAATTTTAGCTGCTTTATTTTTTAGACAACAACGAGATTCCTGGCATCAAATATTGATATATCAGTTTTTGTCTAGAATAAAGGAAGGATATATAGAACGGGCACAAGCAGAACCATGAGATCATCCTTCTTTCCGAAGGCACTCTGTTCCAACCAAAATATATAGATTTTCCTCTTCCCTTTTTCTTTTTCTCTCACTTTGTAGGGTTACTCTAGAAAATAACAAAGACAATGGAGTAAACTCGAGTAAAAAGAGACAACCAATTCATAGAAAGAAAGAAGAAATATAATTATTGACTTCTATACTACAACTCTGTGTTATCCTCGTGTGATGACCCAAAAGGTCATCCTATATAATTTAGCTAAATCAGTGTTCCGAGGTCCCAAAAGCCTCCGTTAATCTCATCTCGATATGCGTGCGCAACCCGGGCGTGTAGCCGGGAAGTTTTTATGTGAAAACTTGATGAAAAATTGAATTTCTAATAATTAATTGATTAAAGTTGACTTTGGTCAACATTTTTATTAAACGGACCCGGACCCGAGATTCGACAGTCCCGGAGGGTCCGTAGAAAAATATGGGACTTGGGCGTATGCCCGGAATCAAATTCCGAGGTCCCAAGTCCGAGAAATGAATTTTTAAAGAAAATTGTTTTCTGAAAAATATAAAGGTTTTTGAAAATGAATTTTGCTGTGAAAACTGTGTTACCGGGCCCGTATTAATGTTTCGAAGCCCGGAACAAGTTTAATATATGTTATATGAGTTATCTGTAAAGTTTGGTATAAAACGGACTTAATATGACGTGTTTCGGATCAAAATTGGAATAATTGAGCTTTATGAAGTTTTAAGAAAATTCTATGAGTTTTGGAGTGTGATTCTTTGTTTTTGATGATATTTTAGTAATTTGAATACATGAATAAGTTTGTAGGATGATTTGGGAGTCGTGTGTATTTTTGGTTTTGAGCCCCGAGGGCTCGGGTGAGTTTTGGATAGGCATCGGAGTGAAAAACACTTAGAATTTTCTGGTTTTGTTGCTGTCATCTGGTGTCCAGGGATTCCTTCTCCGCGATCGCGATGTACAAGGGGATGGGGTGGGGAAAATAACCCTACGCGAACGTAGGGCCAAGGGTGCGATCGCGGAACCTGGGGGGGAGAGCTCTATGCGACCGCAGAGGGCCACACGCGATCGCATAGTGTAGTCCTGGGTTGGGGGCTGGGTATTAAGTTGTTCTCCGCGAACGCGGACACTGGGCCGCAATCGTGATCCTCTGTGTCATCAAACTCCGCGATCTCACACCTTACTCCGCGATCGCATAAGTCTGCCTCCAGTTCCCTCCGCGATCACAAGGCACTTGCCGCGATCGCGATAGTCAAATTAGCCCAGCGATTTTCAGAGTTCAAAAACAGAAAATATACGGGATTAGACCCATTTTTCTCCAACTTCTTTTTCTCCACTCTTCTTGGGCGATTCTTGAGAGACCATTCCTCTATAGCTCCATAGGTAACTGTTCCTAACACCAATTTCTTCCATTTTTCTTCCCTAATCACTAGAATCTAGGTCTAAAAACATGAAATCAAAGTAGAAATTAGGGGTTTTAGGTAGAGTTAGGGTTTTGGAAATTTTGAAAAATTCAACCTCATTTTGGGGTCGGATTTCAAAACAAATTATATATTTGGGCTCGTGGGGGAATGGGTGATCGGGTTTTGGTCCGAGCCTCGTGTTTGGACCAAGCGGGCCTGGGGTCGAATTTTGGTATTTTTGGAAGAATGCTAGGAATTGTATATTTAGGCTATGGGATTGTATTAACGAGTCATTATTGATGTTAATAAGTTAATTGTGTCTAGATATCGTCGTTTCGGAGTTGATTCAAAAGGAAAGGCGGTGTGACAGGCTTGATTGCTATTTTTTGGACCCGAGGTAAGTGTCTTGCCTAGCTTCGGTGAGGGAATAGGTATTGTGTGCTATGTGCTAAGTGCTTATCATGTTCAATGCATAGGTGAGGTGACGAGTACCTATGCATTGTGTGTCAAGCATGCCCGTGGGTCTATTTTGATGAAATTCTTGTTATTAATTCCATATTCTTTGTATTATGAAATTGATTCTACTTGGAAGTTGATTGTTTGTTAAAAATCCTTGTTGATAAACTTGTGATATGATGGTTCGATTGAGGACCCAATTTGTTAAGAGATATAATTGAAAATGTTGGTTATAGCTGAGACCCTAGCCGGGCAATTGTTATGATATTGGCTGATATTTTGCCCCTTGCCGGGCGATTATGATGTGTATTTCCACTATGCTGCATTCCTTGCCATTTGATATTTGTTATTGTTTTGGTAAGGAAGAGTGTAAAGCACAAAGGGTGATGTCGTGTCATGATTTACATTGATCACATCATATAATGCATAGTGAGGAAGAGTGTAAAAGCACGAAGGTTGATGCCGTGCCATGATTTACATTGATTAAAAGTACGAAGGTTAATGTTGTGCCATGATTCAGATTGACTACATCATATAATGCATGGTGAGGAAGAGAGTAAAAGCACGAAGGGTGATGCCGTGCCATGATTACATTGCCTTACATGCCATGATTCATATTATTTTACCTCACACAACCCATTGTGAGGAAGAGAGTAAAAGCACGAAGGGTGATGCCGTGCCATGATTACATTGCCTTACATGCCATGATTCATATTATTTTACCTCACACAACCCATTGTGAGGAAGAGAGTAAAAGCACGAAGGGTGATGCCGTGCCATTATTTATTGTTTGCACTTTATATTTATTACGTTTACAATCTTGTTTACTTGCTCTCTTGTTTTTTCCTATGTGCTTTATTAACTGTTTTATCTCTCATTTGTTACCCCCATTAACTGCTCCCGTGACCCATGATTATCTTCTTATCTCTTGCTCTTTTCCATGTTATATGTTGTAGAGTAGTACAAGTATATGATTGTTGTCAGGGCTAGCCTCGTTACTACTTCAGCCGAGGTTAGGCTCGGCACTTACTCAGTACATGGTGTCAGTTGTACTGATGCTACACCTGTACTTCTTTATGTTGTGCATATCCCGCAGCCGGACCCAGTGGACACCGCTAAAGGGTGTATCCTTCGGTCCACCTCAGAGATTGCAAGGTAGACCCGTAGACGTTCGTGGGACTTGGCGTCTCCTCTATCCCTATTTTTCCTATCTTGTCTTGATTATCTCCTAGTTTCTGAGACACTTCATATATTATTTTCTTCAGACTTTGTATTTAGCATTCTTATAGACAGTTCATGAGTTTTTTACTCCAGGTTTTGGGATTTATGCGTCGTATTGTATTCTGTTATTTACACTTAGTTGAAATCTATCTACTTTTGTTATTATATATTATAAATTGTTTCTAGTTAATTCTTTTAAATTCCGCGTCATTGTGTTAGTATTGTGTCACACGTTGGCTGGTCTATCGGGTTCAACGTTAGACGCAGTCACGGCCTGAAGGTGGGATTTCGGGTCGTGACGAGCTGGTATCAAAGCTCTAGGTTTCTTAGGTCTCACAACTCACGGACGAACTTGGTAGAGTCTGAGGGATCGGTACGGAGACGTCTGTATTTATCCCCCAGAGGTTGCAAAGTTAGGAATAACTCCACATTTCTTCATCTCCATCGTGCGAATTTATTCTATCATTGATGATTGAACTTGCCTACTCTTGTCCTCTCACTAATCTCAACAACATGCGAAGCATCTACGACCGGACAAGAGATGAAGCCCCAATGACAACTACGATCAAGGGAAGAGACAGAAGAAGAGCGCAGTCTAAAGCTCGAACATCAGCACCTATTGTACAGTCTCAAATGGATCTAGATGTGGAGGTTTCCAGCTCAGTCAGTACTTGTTGGACTAGTTCAGATTCTGGAAGGATTTATAGCTACTCCGTTGTTGCAGGAGGCACTAGTCCGTTTATTGAGGTTGGGCAAGTTACCAAACAAGTTCCACTCCATTTCAGTGGTATATCTTTTGAGGGCCCACATGATTTCTTGACCGCTTCTATGAGGTATCACACACCATGGGGATAAGTGCAAAGCTACGGGGTTGATTTAAATAAGCTGTGAAGTTTAACATCGTGGATTATCAGGTATTATGACCTATGACTTCGTGCCACGTGTGGAAATCCACTGTCAAGGAATAGATTGCGAGGCCACGCGTCATATCGGTTTTGGTTTGGAATGTAAAAGGGTAGGGATTTTGCAAGATATAAAGCTGGAATTTCGGTACGTCTACCTCCTTAATAACCCTATACCTCAGTACCAAAGGAGTTATTCAAACAACTTTAAGTCTACAGAAAGTCTACTCAGCGTGAAAGTCACGATTGCATCAGGCCATACGACGGTGTCAGAAAGTGCCACCAGGTTCGATAAGTTAACCCGCCATACTCCTACGTTGGTTCGTATAGGCAGAAGGCGGTTCCCAGACTCATTAAAGGACTCAAAAATGAGTGTAAAAGATTTTGAACGACTCAGGGCAGGTTGATACTTTATGTCGACTAGTGGAAGAAATTGTCCTAGACTTGGGAGAGTCATACTTCATCAGAGCACTCAGGCTACGTGCCCCATTACACCTACAACTCAACTTCATGACCACCTAAGGAAAAGGGAGTCGGAATGTCGAAAATGGAGGTTATATTCCTAGAGGCGGAGACCCAGTCTGTTGATATGTTTTCTACGGTATGGATGAAGTCGTTACATTGAATGGTTTCATTACAAGAACAAATCTCTAATTCATATAAGTAATGATTTTCTGAACTTAATTCAGTTATGCATATCTAATAAAATTCTTCTAATATACTCCACTTTCGGGTGAGCTTCGTAGCTCTAAAAATCTACTTATGTGAATACTCGTATTGAGAAATTCTATGGGAATAACTGTGTTTACCATTACGTGTTGAAATTTTGCTTAACGGAAGATATTTAAATGAAGGAAATGGAAATGTTTCGATTGGCACGATATGCATATTGCTTGTGATTCAGAATTTAGGACGAGATCCTCGCGTGTCAATATGATTTGGTATATATTAGTCGTGCTACGAGCCACGGTGGAAGTTATGTAAAGATGAGATCCTTGTGATGAAAAATTTTGTGTTTGAATTCTCCCTTGTGACTTAAATTTTGTTTGTTTTTACTACAGTATTGGTATGGAGTCATGCTTGTTAGACCTATAATTATGTATAAAATAATATTAATAATAATATTATTAATTAATCAATAAATAGATAAATAGATAAACTAATTAACTGTCTGTGCGTAATTGCCAAACTCGGGCTATAGTTATGGAGCCTTAAACTACAAGATAGGTGCCCGCCCAAGTGTCGTTAGATGGGACACGTTATTTTGGATAATTGCGAGGTCTTCAAGCATCATATCTCGATATCAGCAGAGTTGAAGGAATTAAAGGAGCAGTTGCAGGATTTGTTGGATACAGGCTTCATTAGGCCTAGTGTTTCTCCTTGGGGTGCTCCAATGTTGTTTGTCAAGAAGAAAGATGGCTCGATGAGGATGTGTATTGACTACCGACTATTGAATAAGGTTACTATTAGGAATAAGTATCCTTTGCCGAGGATTGATGACTTAATTGATCAGCTTCAGGGTACTACAGTGTTTTCCAAGATAGACTCGAGATCTGGTTACCATCAACTGAGGATTAGGGCGTCTGATGTCCCTAAGACAACTTTTCGCACTTGTTATGGGCATTATGAGTTCTTGGTGATGTCATTTGTGTTGACAAATGCCCCCGCTGCTTTTATGGAGTTGATGAATCGGGTGTTCAGTCCATTGTTAGACTCTTTTGTGATTGTGTTTATTGATGATATTCTGATTTACTCCCGTGGCCGAGGGGAGCATGAGCAGCACCTTAGAGTAGTACTCCATACTCTGAGGGATAGGCAGTTGTATGCCAAGTTTTCTAAGTGTGAGTTCTGGTTGAGTTCTGTGACATTTTTGGGCCACGTTGTGTTAGCAGAGGGTATTCATGTGGATCCCAAGAAGGTTTCGGCAGTTAGAGATTGGCCTAGGCCCACTTCAGCCACAGAGATTCGGAGCTTCTTGGGCCTAACATGTTATTATCGTCGGTTCGTGGAGGGATTTTCATCTACAGCAGCCCCGATGACCAAGTTGACGCAGAAGGGTGCTCAGTTCAGATGGTCTGAGAAGTGTGAGGCGAGCTTTCAGAAGCTCAAGACAACATTGACCATAGCACCAGTGTTAATTTTTCCCATAGGTTCAGGATCGTATACCGTGTATTGTGATGCTTCACGGGTTGGGCTCGGTGCAGTATTGATGCAGGATGGCAAGGTTATAGCCTATGCATCTCGTCAGTTGAGAGTCCATGAGAAAAATTATCCAGTTCATGACTTGGAGTTAGCAGCTATTGTTCATGCGTTGTAGATCTGGAGGCATTATTTGTATGGGGTGCCATGTGAGGTATTCACTGATCACAAGAGTTTGCAGTATCTGTTCAAGCAGAGGGAGTTGAATATGAGGCAGAGGAGATGGTTAGAATTGTTGAAGGATTATGATATTACTATTATCTATCATCCGGGGAAGGCCAACGTGGTGGCCTATTTTGGGCCGGAAGTTAGCAAGTATGGGTAGTCTTGCTTATTTATCAGTCGGAGAGCGACCGCTTGCTTTGGATGTTCAGGCTTTGGTCAAACGATTCGTGAGGTTGGAAGTTTCTGAGACTGGTAGTGTTTTGGCCCATACCGTAGCTCGTTCTTCATTGTATGATCTTATTCGGGCCAAGCAGTATGATGATCGTCATTTATGTATTCTCAGAGACACGGTTCGGCACGGACGTGCCAAGCAGGTCACAGTTGATGTTGAGGGAGTTTTGAGGATGCATTGTCGTATTTGTGTACCCGATGTTGATGGCATTCGTGAGTTGATATTGCAGGAGGCCCATAGTTCCCGGTATTCCATTCATCCGGGCACCACAAAGATGTACCAGGACTTGCGGCAACATTACTGGTGGCATAGAATGAAGAGGGATAATGTAGCTTATGTAGCTCGGTGCTCGAATTGTCAGCAGGTCAAGCATGAGCACCAGAGACCCGGTGGTTTGATGCAGCAGACTCAGCTTCTCGAGTGGAAGCGGGAGCGTATCACGATAGATTTTTATAGTTGGGCATCCACGGTTTCAGAGGATGGTGGATGCAGTATGGGTTGTAGTGGATAGGCTGACCAAGCCAGCACATTTCATTCCTGTGGCAGTTTCATATTCAGCAGAGAAGCTGGCACAGATTTATATGAGAGAGGTTGTCAGATTGCACGGTGTGCCCTTATCCATTATATCGGACCGAGGTACTCAGTTTACCTCCCATTTCTGGAGAGTAGTTCAGCGAGAGTTGGGCATACAGATTGAGTTGAGCACAACATTTCATCCTCAGACGGACGAACAGTCCGAGCGTACCATTCAGATTTTGGAGGATACGTTGCGAGCTTGTGTCACTTATTTTGGTGGCTCATGGGATCAGTTCTTGCCTTTAGCAGAGTTTGCCTACAATAACAGTTATCAGTCGAGCATTCAGATGGCTCCTTATGAGGCATCGTATGGTAGGCGATGTCGGTCTCCAGTCGGATGGTTTCAGCCGGGAGAGGCTAGATTGTTGAGTTCCGAGTTAGTCCAGGATGCCTTGGACAAGGTGAAGATCATTCAGGATAGACTTCGTACAGCTCAGTCGAGGCAAAAGAGTTATGCGGATCGCAGAGTTTGAGATTTGGCTTTCATGATAGGAGACCAGGTGTTTCTTCGAGTGTCGCCTATGAAGGGCGTGGCGAGGTTCGGAAAGAAGGGCAAGTTGAGCCCTAGGTACATTGGTCCATTTGAGATTTTGGACAAGGTAGGAGGGGTGGCCTACAGACTTGCCTTGCCACCGCATTTATCAGTCGTGCATCCAGTGTTTCATGTATCTATGCTCCGGAGGTACATTGCAGATCCTTCTCGTGTTCTTGACTTTAGCGGTGTCCAATTGGACAAGGATCTGACTTATGAGGAGGAGCCGGTAGCCATTATAGCTAGGCAGGTGAGATCGAACGGTCATCCTTCAGTTCGTGTTCAGTAGAGAGGTCAGCCTGCCGAGGCAGCTACTTTGGAGTCCAAGTCCGATATGCGGAGCCGGTATCCCCATCTTTTCCCAGACTCAGGTACCTTTCTATGTCCGTTCGAGGACGAACGTTTGTTTTAGAGGTGGAGATTGTGATGACCCAAAAGGTCATCTTATGTTAATTTAGCTAAATCTGTGTTCTGAGGCCCCGAAAGCTTCCGTTAATCTCACCTCGATATGCGTGCGCATCCCGAGGGTGTAACCGGGAAGCTTTTATGTGAAAACTTGATGAAAATGGAATTTCTAATAATTAGTTGATTAAAGTTGACTTTGGTCAACATTTTTGGTAAACGGACCCGAACCCGTGATTCGACAGTCCCGGAGGGTCCATAGAAAAATATGGGACTTGGGCGTATGCCCGGAATCGAATTCCGAGGTCCCAAGTCCGAGAAATAAATTTTTAATGAAAATTGTTTTCTGAAAAATATAAATGTTTTTGAAAATAAATTTTGATGTGAAAACTGTGTTACCGGGCCCGTATTATGGTTCCACAGCCCGGAACAAGTTTAATATATGTTATATGAGTTATCTGTAAAGTTTGGGATAAAACGGACTTAATATGACGTGTTTCAGATCAAAATTGGAATAATTGAGCTTTATGAAGTTTTAAGAAAATTATATGAGTTTTGGAGTGTAATTCCTTGTTTTTGATGATATTTTGGTGATTTGAATACATGAATAAGTCTGTAGGATGATTTGGGAGTCGTGTGTGTTTTTGGTTTTGATCCCCGAGGGCTCTGGTGAGTTTTGGATAGGCATCAGAGTGAAAACGACTTAGAATTTTCTGGTTTTGTTGCTGTCATCTGGTGTCCAGGGATTCCTTCTCCGCGATCGCAGTGCAACTCCCGCGATCGCGATGTACAAGGGGGGCTGGGGTGGGAAAAATAACCCTACGCGAACGCAGGGCCAAGGGTGCGATCGCGGAGCCTGGGGGGAGAGCTCTACGCGACCGCAAAGGGCCACACGCGATCGCATAGTGTAGTCCTGGGTTGGGGGCTAGGTACTAAGTTGTTCTCCGCGAACGCGGACACTGGGCCGCGATCGCGATCCTCTGTGTCATCAAATTCCGCGATCGCACACCTTACTCCGCGCTCTCATAAGTCTGCCTCTAGTACCCTCCGCGATCGCAGGGCACTTGCCGCGATCGCGATAGTCAAATTAGCCCAGCGATTTTCAGAGTTCAAAAACAGAAAATATACGGGATTAGACCCATTTTTCTCCAACTTATTTTTCTCCACTCTTCTTGGGCGATTCTTGAGAGACCATTCCTCCATAGCTCCATAGGTAAGTGTTCCTAACATCAATTTCTTCCATTTTCCTTCCCTAATCACTAGAATCTAGGTCTAAAAATATGAAATCAAAGTAGAAATTAGGGGTTTTGGGTAGAGTTAGGGTTTTGGAAATTTTGATAAATTCAACCTCATTTTGGGGTCAGATTTCAAAACAAATTATATATTTGGACTCGTGGGGGAATGGGTGATCGGGTTTTGGTCCGAGCCTCGTGTTTGGACCAAGCGGGCCCGAGATTGAATTTTGGTATTTTTGGAAGAATGCTAGGAATTGTATATTTAGGCTATGGGATTGTATTAACGAGTCATTATTGATGTTAATAAGTTAATTGTGTCTAGATATCGTCGTTTCGGAGTTGATTCAAAAGGAAAGGCGGTGTTAGAGGCTTGATTGCTATTTTTCGGGCCCGATGTAAGTGTCTTGCCTAACTTCGGTGAGGGAATAGGTATTGTGTACTATGTGCTAAGTGTTTATCATGTTCAATGCATATGTGAGGTGACGAGTACCTATGCATTGTGTGTCAAGCTTGCCCGTGAGTCTATTTTGATGAAATTCTTGTTATTAATTCCATATTCATTGTATTATGAAATCGATTCTACTTGGAAATTGATTGTTTGTTGCAAATCCTTGTTGATAAACTTGTGATATGATGGTTCGATTGAGGACCCAATTTGTTAAGAGATATAATTGAAAATGTTGGTTATAGCTGAGACCCTAGCCGGGCAATTGTTATGATATTGGCTAATATTTTGCCCCTTGTCGGGCGATTATTATGTGTATTTCCACTATGCTGCATTCCTTGCCATTTGATATTTGTCATTATTTTGGTAAGGAAGAGTGTAAAGTATGAAGGGTGATGTCGTGCCATGATTTACATTGATCACATCATATAATGCATAGTGAGGAAGAGTGTAAAAGCACGAAGGTTGATGACGTGCCATGATTTACATTGATTAAAAGCACGAAGGTTAATGTCGTGCCATGATTCAGATTGACTACATCATATAACGCATGGTGAGGAAGAGAGTAAAAGCACGAAGGGTGATGCCGTGCCATGATTACATTGCCTTACATGCCATGATTCGTATTATTTTACCTCACACATCGCATTATTAGGAAGAGAGTAAACACACGAAGGGTGATGCCGTGCCATTATTTACATTGTTTGCACTTTATATTTGTTACATTCACATTCTTGTTTACTTGCTCTCTTGTTTCTCCTATGTGCTTTATTAACTGTTTTATCTCTCATTTGTTACCCCCATTAACTTCTCCCGTGACCCCATGCATATCTGCTTATCTCTTGCTCTTTTCCATGTTATATGTTGTAGAGTAGTACAAGTATATGATTGTTGTCAGGCCTAGCCACGTCACTACTTCGGGCTCGGCACTTACTCAGTACATGGGGTCGGTTGTACTGATGCTACACCTGCACTTCTTTATGTTGTGCAGATTCCGCAGCCGGACCCAGTGGACACTGCTAGAGGGTGTCTCCTTTGGTCCACCTCGGAGATTGCAAGGTGGACCCGCAGACATTCGTGGGCCTTGGCGTCTCCTCTATCCCTATTTTTTCTATCCTGTCTTGATTATCTCCTAGTTTCTGAGACAATTCATGTATTATTTTCTTCAGACTTTGTATTTAGCATTCTTATAGACAGTTCGTGAGTTTGTGACTCCAGTTTTTGGGATTTATGCGACGTATTATATTCTGTTATTTACACTTAGTTGAAATCTATCTACTTTTGTTATTAAATATTATAAATTATTTCTAGTTAATTCTTTTAAATTTCGCGTCATTGTGTTTGTATTGTGTCATACGTTGGCTGGTCTAGCGGGTTCAAAGTTAGACGCAATCACAGCCTGAAGGTGGGATTTCGGGTCGTGACACCTCGTGTACTACCATTTAGGATTGTGCAAATAATGGATAAATAAAAGTACATCCACTAAATATATAGAAGTAAACAAACAAAATTTAGAAACAATTACTACCAAGCAAAGACAACAAACGAATGAATTATGCAAAAAATAAAAAATAAAATTAGGGTAAAATTAACAAAGAGACAAAGAACAGGGAAAAAATTATAAAGGGACTGCCATTAAACAAACATTGTAGTTGTCTCTCTCAAAGACTTTGTCACCTGCCTATCATATTACTATGAATAAATACAGAGAAAGCAATAATAGGAAAATTTCTAGCGATCTAAAAGAAAAAAAGCAATAGGGAGATTGAATGGTAATTCTTGTGTCTTTCTATATCTCTCTCGAGAAAATAAGATAACAATAGGAAAATAATTGGTCTGAATCTTCTTCTATTTATTTGATTGCCAAAGCCCATAGAATACAAAATGCTCAAGTAATATATAAAGGGTGCTACCATTCATGAATCATAATAATGTACGTTAAATGCTTCTGTAAAATGGAACGAATGGAAATAATAACCAAAAATTATTTATGAATCATAAATTCATAATGATTTATTATTCAGCAAACGGATAAACATTAAGGTAAGAAAGAGAAAAAATAGCATTAAAACATGTAAAAGGAGGTAAACTTAACGGCTTCTCCATTATGAAAAAGGAAGAAAAAACTGATAGACTTTTTTTATAAGTGAGATGTGCCTTATCAATGAAAATGTTTGGTTTTTCTTAGTTAATTACTGAGGTAATGATTAAAATAGGAGAGAAATCTCAAAAAATTATGAAAAAAGATAAATGGCTTTTCAAGCCAAAGAGATGTGCCACGTCATCTTTTCAATTCCCTCTCTTATATATATATAGAGAGATAAGATAAGGTTGAAGAAGCCCTTAGGAACAAGCTTCGATCCTACCCTCTGTATTCTATGGAAAATACTTATCATATCACTTGTAACTTTGATGCATGTGCACTGAGTCAGAATAAGTTTAATTTTTTACACTTGTTACTCGGCGTTTTGTTTTAAAAGGACCAGGGAATTCTTTAGCTGGATAAGCTGCTGACAGGTAATATATATATTCAATTAAAAATGGTACCACTATTTAGGTAGTAATAAATAAAAGTATAATAATAATGAAAAGGGGCTTGGCGGTGGTACAGGGAAAATTCTCCTCCAAAAGCTCCACATTAGGATGATGTGCGAACTACATGTACATAAAGTTTTAAAGAATTTTCACAACTATGTTTTCTATATTTAATTATATATCAAGAGACACACATATAGCATATGGTTTTTTTATTGGCTACTCATAGTCCGATATCACGATTAGTTCAGATTCTACGCCGCGTTGGTTTATTAAAAGTGAAAGCGTTCTTTATCAAGAATATTTTTATTATTAGGAGATAGGATTTGAACCCGTGAACCTTCTGATTATGGGTGTAGAATTTCTGTTCATACCACCACAACTATAGTGATCGCACATACATTCGATATAGTAAGATATTTCATTAGTGAGATAGTATTATATCATGTGCAAGTTGTTGTCTGCTCTGACCGTTAGTAGAGCGAAGATGGTTTCTTGGTGATCGAATTCCCATGACTATGTCACACATATGTTAGACATGGTAACGTGAGAAGACATGAACTATCGTCTCAGCCATAAAATTTTGCTTGCTTCTTCATACAGCATTGCACATTTTCCTAAAAGCAGATTCCAATCCACTGTATCATCTTTTCTACGTATTAAACTCGACTTCTATTTTCTTTTCTCTTTTTCTTTATCTTTGTTTGACCAGAAAAAATATGGAACTATTTTACCAAACTAATTGAAAGAAAAATGAAGTGAAGGGTAAATCCAGTCAAATATAATAAATCTTAGATCTAACACACGATCATGCAATAATGTCCAAAAATATATTCAATTATTGAATAAAATTATTAAATGCAGCTTTTGAGAGTGCGTGATGAGACAATAATAAACAATAAATATGCAAAATGACAATTAATCTAAATAGGAAGAACGATTCACCCAAATATTGAATGAGGTGGATGGTTCCTTCCTCTGACATTAATGTATGTCAAATGGATAAGGAAATGAACAAAGCTTTCTCGGATCTGATGAGTAGAAAGATAGAATAAACAATAAATCGAACCACTATCGAAAGGTAATGTTTGTATTATTTCTCAAGAGTCAAATTTTTACACGAGTCTTTCTCCGGTGAATGTTACATGCCTCTTTGTCCCCTATTATTTACTATTTATAGGGGATATTCCCAAAAACCCTAAAAAGTACAACTGAAGGAATATTCAATAAGATATATCTTATGGTGATTCCAAGACTACACTAGCCATTATTCCTATTCTTCCCTACTCGACCTCGGCTTTAATGTCTTGCTTGGCGGTTCCTCGTTGTTAGAACCTGCTCGACCTCGGCTTTAATGTCTACGTCAAGGCCATAATCTCACACTTACTTACTTCTATTTGCCGAACTTCCTCGGTCAGATTTTGGCCCATACAGTTAGTCCCTCCGCTTATTGAGGTCGTCCTTTGGTCGACCTCGATGAGCGGACTTTATCAGCAACAATTCTGGAGAAATCTCGACGTGATGGTCGAGCAGGGGTGATTGTTGTCGAGATGATGACGTGCCGCTCTGAGAGTTGTCGTAAGTAAAGTTGGTATAGGGTGACATCACCGCCACATGCTTAAACATTTTGCATTATCCCCTGAGCCCCTGTCGTTTCAACTCTATTGCCATTGGCGGTTGTTCGTATCGGTTTGAGTGTTCCGGTTGCCTATAAATAAAGGGGGGGAAACCTCTCAGAGAAGCTTTTGCATTTTTTGAACTTCTCAATATTGCACCTTGTGTCTTCTCCTTTTTCTTGTGTTCATACCCCCTGTAATTTCTACAGTCACCGACTTTTCTTCATTTCTGGCTCCACGGTATAACTATTAGCGAAAGATGACTAACGTGTCTTTCAACATTAAGACTATCTCTGACCCTACCCCATTATCGGTGGCCATGCCCTCTGGTGGAGGAGATTCCATGGTTATGGAGGATAAAGCTTCCCCACCATAGAGGAGGTCGTTCCCCATAACCCCACTTCCAGGTCCGACTTCTCGAAGAAGCCTACTCATGACCCTGAGCTTGCGAGGTCTTAGATGGAAGCGAAGCACCTAGCCGCCCTTAGTGACAAATACAACATTCCCGCTCATATTGACCTGGTTCCAGCCGGGGACGACGTGATTCAAATTTACCGGCCCGGGTACTGCGCGTTTTACGCATACCCGTTCCAAGTGGGCTATTCTCTTCCTCTTCCTTCGTTGGCGGTGATGTTATGCTGTTACTACGGTGTCTGCCCGTCACAGCTTTTCCCCACCTTTATAAGGTCTTCCTTATGTTGACGAAGTTTGTAGAGCTGGCCGGCTGCGAGGTCTCCATCCATCACTTGCTGCATCTCTTCGTGACGAGCTTCTATAAGGGCACGATGATCCACCTTCACCACCGCGAGAACAAAGGGCTGGTGGCAGGGATGGACGACAGGACAAACCGCCGGTTTTGGGTGAACTATTTCTTCGTCAAAACCGAGCACGTGGTGGCGAACCCTAGCGGGTTTCCTGAGTAGTGGAGTTTCGCTCGTAAGTTTCCTTGTTAATTGAAGTACGTACTCTCACTTCTCCTTATGTTTTTTGATTTGTTTTTTTCCCCCCGTGTAGCTGAAAGACATCCCCCTTCCTTGGTCACCGATATCAGTGACTGGGTGGCCCGCGTCCTACCTTACACTGTAGGGATCCGCAACTAGGCGTCCTTCAACTAGAGGTTTGGGCCCAAGACCTCGATCGGTAAGTCGGATATCGTCTTTTAACTATTTCGACCTCGTCATATTCATTTCTTTATATTTCTTATGGTTTTCTTTTGATGTCATGTCAGAGGGCTTCTAAGAAGGCGAGTGCTCCTATTCCTGCATTCTGCCAAGCGGTTGCCTCGGCTTGGATGTAGTTTGTGCTAGCCGAGTCTGTGTGGAATACATCATCTCAGACTCTAGTGTTAAGCGAACCTTGTTGCCAGATGGCCATTCCATCAGTAGAGACCCCGCTCTGCTCGGTGATGCACCTAGTGGATGAATCTTCCCCCGGCGAGGAGGAGGCGCAACCGTTAAAGAGGCGAAGAGTAGAGGCTGGCGGAGTGAGTACGGTTGCGGCCGCATCTGAGGCTAGTCATTCTAGATGTGGAGTCGGAGTGTCCTCTAGTTGCAGGGAATGTTCCCCCGACAGAGGTCGCTGTAGTAGAGAGGCTGGCGGAGAAAAAGAAGGTTGCTATGGAAAGTGGGCGACAGGTGGCAGCTGAGGTCGGCTATTCATCCACCGGTGGTAGAGGAAAAATGGTTGTTGTAGATGATGAGGGGTCCGGTTCTGATATCGATGCCGAGGAAGTGCGGACCTTCGAGGAGAGGTTCACTCGAGTGGAAGTGAGGACCGAGGGGTCCACTCGAAATATTGTTATCCTCGTGGATTTCAACCTGTTGGTCAACTCGAAACATGTGGTTCTAGCTTTGGCCCCCTGTGCACGGACACCAAGAACAACCATCGGGATGGCCCTGCGAGTAAGTTATCTCTTTTAGCGCTTTAAGTTCTTCTTTCCTTTATTTTTATTTGCCTTTGCTGACCTCTCTTCGCTTGTTTAT
This sequence comes from Nicotiana undulata, assembly GCA_005239495.1. Taxonomy (NCBI): domain Eukaryota; kingdom Viridiplantae; phylum Streptophyta; class Magnoliopsida; order Solanales; family Solanaceae; genus Nicotiana; species Nicotiana undulata. The sequence goes on from ML287907.1 coordinate 68,452, forward strand.
CAGACTCTATAGATCGTGCTGGCAGTTGTGAGTACCATGTCAGAGCTCCCCCGGTTAGAGTTTCACCAAACATTTTCAGCAGTACAAATGGCACTTGTTCTTTAGCGAGATTGTTGCCTTTCACTGCAATGACGTAGTGGATGATGTGATCTTCATGGTCCGTTTTGGCGTCATATATTTTTAAGTATGGTGGCATCTTGAATGTCATAGGTATAGCATGTGGTGCAACCTTATCCTTATACGATTGTTCCATGAACCGACCGACATCTCGTTTTGGTAGAAGTTTTGGGGCGCCCGGTATCTTATCCACCCTTTATTGGTGCTCTCTCATTTGGTTGCAGAGTGCTTTGTTCTCGTTATCCATCTCCTCTATTTTTCGTAGAATAGCAGCGAGGGCGCCATTACCTGCATCATTAACAGTGTGAGTGATACCTCTTGAAGGAGGAGGGGCGTGCTGCTCATTGGTTGTCGTTGTGATGTCGACTCATGCATCATCTCTACTCTCCCTTTGAGTGGGTTTTCCAAGTATGTTGTTCAATGTACTCATTAACCATGACTCTAGTAGTTTTTTCACTGCTAGTGGTGCTTCTTCTGTCGTGGACGTAGAGGCTCTTTTTCCATGAGAGGCGGTAACGCTGCCATGAGGGAGGGGTGAACCACTTCGCCTAGGTGAAGCGCTTGGTGTCATGATCTCCCCGTCTTCTCCGTTAACCTCATTGATGGTGTTTAGGAGATTAGCAGTAAGGCCTGCCACTGCCTTCAATCTTTCTTCTCTATTTCCTGCCATGTTAGATCGTGCAAGTAGGGGAAAAAAAGTTCTGTATTTTTTTGTTCATGTGTTTTTGTAGATCTAGAAAAACAATGACTTTGACTAGAAAATTCCTCACAGACGGCACTAAATTGTTTGACCAAAAAATAATATGAAACCTTTTTACCAAACTAATTGAAAGAAAAATGAAGTGAAGGAAAAATCCCAGTCAAATATAATAAATCTTAGATCTAACACATGCTCATTCAATAATGTCCAAAAATGTATGCAATTATTTGTCACGGCCTAATTTTCCCCTCCACTGGGTATCGTGACGACACCTAGTCTTAAGGACTAGGTAAACCTATTATTAACAAACATCAAATTATGGTACAAGAATCGTTTAAGTGCCTTTTGAAATAAATCTCAACACTTTACACTTTTCCTAAAACCCGGTAAGTACAAGTCATAAGCTTTAAAAGAAAACTCCTAAAAATACCATTGTTCAGAAATAATTAATACAGTGCAAACAGAACTTTAAAGGATGACTCCGAAACCGCGAACACTGGAGCGGTTTTACCTTGAGTCTCCACAACAGAAACCCCGTTGCTAACTATCGATCAACCTCTATGCAAAACCTGGGATCTTCACAAAAGTGTGCAGAAGTGTAGAATGAGCACACCACAGCGGTGCCCAGTAAGTATCAAGACTAACATCGGTGAAGTAGTGACGAGGACAAGTCAAGACACACACTGGTCTAATAAATCAAACAGACATAAATATGGGAATAACAGAAAATGACAGCTATTTAATGACTACACAAAGTGATTGACACATAACAAGTTCAAGCAGAAGGAAAATACAGTAAAATACAACAAAAGATCATGGTAATACAAAGAAGGAAGGACGAGAACACAACCCGAAAATTGGAAACCACAATACGGCAAGAACAAGTAATAATTCAGCACTGGAATAGTTTCCACGCCAGGCCTTAGCCAACAATCCCAAGTGTTTTTGGAAAATACTTTGAGTGTAAACCTTCACCCGTAAGTTTATATTGAAAGCTTTGTATATATTCATTTCAAATAGAAAATTTCTTTGAAATATATTTTCTCCGAATATATAAATATATTTTTAGAAATAGAGATCTTCAAACATAGTTGCTTCAAAATAAATGCTTTTCAAATATACTTTCCCAATAAATGTCTTTCAAACATCGTTTTCTGCAAGACAAATGCTTTTCAAATATACCTTTGAAATAAAAGTCCTTCAAACATGGTTTTCTTCAAGATAAATGCTTTTCAGCTATACTTTTCAATATATATCTTTCGATCATAATCTCTTCAAGATACATCTACCGGAACTCCGTCCGCAGCTCAGAATTTGTCATGCAGTACAAGGGGATCTCCCAGAATACGTCTGTAGTCCCAAAATAAATATGCAGTGCAGGGGGATCTCCCGGAATACGTCCGTAGTCCCAAAATAAATATGCAGTACAGGAGGATCTCCCGGAATAAGTCCGTAGTCCCAAGATAAATATGCAGTGCTGGGGGATCTCCCCGAATACGTCCGTAGTCCCAAAATAAATATGTTGTACATGGGGATCTCCCGGAATACAACCGTAATCCCAATTTAAATATGCAATGCAATCACTGAGATAACAACCACAATACGACATAAACATCATGCATTACCGCAACAATCACAAGGCAACAAAAGATAGGAATGTTATGTACGACGAGCAAATCAACGCATGAACTTAATCACAAGAAAGGTAGAACGCATTCACAAGGAATAACCACTGAAAGGAAATAATAAGCGTAAAGAACACAACTTAACCAGGAAGAACACGACGTAACAACGAATTCACAGTATTCAAGTCCACAATAGGATGTCATCACAATTCAAGATATTTCCAAGTACAACTAGTCGACTAAGGTATGGATCATCTAGATTCCTGTTTAAGGTTGAATGATTATAAGAGATTTCTCACAATCCAAATAAGGTAAACAACTATAGATAATCCTAATTCCAATTCCTACTCAACAACTATAAGGCGAGATATTACTAATATTTTTAGCTAAATAGGCAGCCTACGTATAAAACATAGCATGATGATAGGATAGGTAAATTCTTCAACTAAGTCAATTAAGATCAAACTGACAACAAAGGGAATCTAAGATCAAGTAATTTCTAATTTAAGCAGGAAGAGATGAGACTATCAACCAGAAACTCAGTCATAAGAACTAAAATTTCATACATAGGGAATATAAGGACCTAAAACCCCTAAAAGGCCAAATTCATACAACTAAGTCCGAGTACGCACTCGTCACCATGCGTACACGGGCTATAATCAACACAGAAGACTCAAATCCTAAGGGGTAGTTCCCCCACACAAGGTTAGGCAAGATACTTACCTCGAAGACGACAACCTGGTATCCTAAAATGGACTTCTCGGGCGAAAAGACTTCCAGACGGCTCAAATCCAACTAGAACAACTTCAAAACACACATAAATCGTATAAGGAACTATTCCGAATATTAAAGTTTCGATCTTTACAAAAATATACAAATCGACCTAAAAGTCGACCCCCAGGCCCGCACCTCAAAACCCGTCAAAGTTTTAAAAAATCCGAATGCCCATTCCAATATGAGTTCAACCATACAAAATTTATCAATTTCCAATACCATTTGATCCCTCAAATCATGATTTTTTATTTTAGAAATTTCCTTTCCAAACCAACATTTTCCTCAACTCAAAACACAAATCGAATGATGAAAATAAAGATAAAATCATGGAATATATTTAATTCTAGATGAAGAACACTTACCCAATCGAATTTTGTGAAAAACCAATCAAAAATCACCAAGAATCGAGCTCTAGAACGCGGAGGAAGGGATGCATTCGCGAAGGAGAAAAATAACGAGGCTGCCCAGATGCCCATCGCGAATGCGACGGTGGGCTCGCGAACGCGGAGAAGGGAAGCCAGGAACTTACGCGAATGCGTGGTCCCTGGTGCAGACGGGAAGAAGAAAGACCAACAGCCCACCCCCAGCTCTAATTTCCACTACGCGAACGCGAATGGGTGAGATGCGAACGCAAAGAACAAGAAGGGGAAGACTGTGCGAATGCGTGAGCATAAACGTGAACACATAGAAGGATTATTTCCTCCTCCAAAATTACACTTCGCGAACGCGGAGGATGGGATGCGATCGCGAAGGAGGAAACTAGATAGCAGGCATCAACAATCTAAAATTGGAAGAAATGGCCTGTAGCCCATCCGAAACACACCCGAGGCCCCCAGGACTCCGTCTAACACACAACCAAGTCATATAACCTAACGCGGACTCGCTCGAGGTCTCGAATCACATAAAATAACACCGGGACGACGAATCATACTATAAATCGAACTTATGAACTTTCAAATCTTCAAATATCTAAAATTTTGCCGAAACCTATCAAGTTAATCCAGAATGACGTGAAATTTTGCAGACAGCTCCCTATTAATATACCGGAGGTGTTCCAACTCTCGAAATCGCATTCCGACTCAAAAAGTCAATTATGGTCAAACTTCTCCATTTTCCAAACTTCATATTTTCCAACGTTCGCCGAATTACCTCAAATAACTCTACGGACCTCCAAAACCAACTCCGGGCGCACGCTTAAGTCAAAATTCACCATACGAACTTGTTGACATTACCCAAAACTCATTACGAGGACATTTACACAAAAGTCAAACTTCCGGTCAAATCTCACCGCGTAAGCTTCCTGAATCAATATCTTTCTTCCAATTCGAATCCGGATCATCCAGTAACTGAATCCAACTATACACGCAGGTCGTTATACACAATGTGAAGCTATTCATGACCTTACGTCACCGAACGGAGCTTAAATTCTCAAAACGATCGATCGGGTCATTACATTCTCCCCCTCTTAAAACAAACGTTCGTCCTCGAACGTGCCAAGATTCACCTCGAACTCATCCAATCACTGGATGCACACTTCCAACACACACCCCCAAGTGATCCCACGTCACCTTACCTACATAAGCCTGATGACACAATCACAACTCCAATTTAGCCTTCATATCACCGCTGATAAGCCTCATACCTCATTTTCTCACCTTTTACTCATTTACAAATGACCCGATTCTAATTCCATATCCACTATCAGCCTCAACCAGCTGCATCAACTCATGACTACACCCATAAGGTACGACCCCACAATATAGCACATCACACATAGGCTCATAATAACACTTCTGATCACACTAACTGCCCGAAATAAATCTAGCACTAACGATTAGCCTCATATCTGAAAGAATTCTACTTCCAAGCCCCATAATACTGATAATGATGCAATAAACACGAAGACCTCATTATTAGACACCTGAATCACCAAACCATAACTAACACAACCGAGCGCACATTCCGCAAGCTAAAACTTAAGAAACATATAACGAAAATGACTGAGTATGAAAAGAGAAACACATAAGGGAACTATCAAACAAGCCCGACAAGCACTACTCCATATTAGTACCAACCTACATAACAATGTAACAAGTAAACAAGTAAAGCATATGGACAACTCACAAGGATCCCATCCTGATATAACTTTCCACCGCGGCACTCAGCCCGGTCCAAACATATCGAATCACAACATATCACGTGGACCTCGCCTTGAACTCTAAATCACATACCGAAAAATATATCATACCAATTGAAATCTCCCACTAACTCATCTCGGCTAATAAAATCATAACGCTCACTTAACTCACATATCGATAGAGTATCAAATCACAGCTCGTAACAAAACACTTAGGAAAATCACATTAAGCCTACCATGACAATATCAAGAACTCACTTCTCTTCTCACCGCTCTCAATGATGAATGAAAACAACGATAGAAATGTGTTACCACTTCTAGAATTTTTCCAACACGAGCAGACATGAAAAATAGAGTGCAAAGTATGAAACTCACTCCTAAGTGAAACAACAAATAAGGGAACTCGTCCCGACCAACAGAACTATAACGAAATACAAATGGTACCCCTCTGTAACAGATCAAAATATAACCGAATGATAATATTTGGCACAACGGCCTCCAGTTTACTATATGAGACACATCAAAGGAACCGGGCCTCCCCTTCTTGGGCGCCCTCTACTCAGCTGAATATCCTGCTGTGATACACCTGTCGGGAGCCTGGGACAATATCTTACCATATGGCTGATATCTCCACACTGAAAACAACCTCTCTGCTGATGTGGCTGTAGAAACCGAGCAACACGAGTACTCTGAGACCCATGAGCACCTGAACCCCATGCGAAGCCGGTAATGCAAACTGAACTAGATGACCCACAAAACCTCTACCGTGTCGTACCCTGCCTCCTTAATAAGGACCATTAGGTCCCGCTGGTCTATGAGGCCTCCTCGCTTCTCTGTACTCCCTTTTCTGACCTCGTTTGTACTCTCGCTCCCGATCCCACATGCCCTCTAACCGGCGAGCGATCCCTACCCCCTGCTGGAATGAGACATCCGACTCTAACTCTCGAGTCATGCTAAATCGAATATCCTACCTGAGCCCCTCAATGAATCTAAGGGCTCGCCCCCTAACTATAGCAACCCAAGGAGGTGCATATCTGGACAGCTCACTGAATCTGATGGCATATTCTACTACTGTCATAGTGCCCTGACGTAACTGCTCAAACTCCGTGCACCATGTCTCTCGGAGGGACTGAGGTGCAAACTCTCTCAAGAACATATCTGAAAACTGACCCCATGTAAGTGAAGCTGATTCGGCGGGCTACCCAACTCATATGCCCGCCACCCCTGACAAGTCGCTCCTCTAAGATGAGACGTGACAAAAACAACCCCACTCGTCTCCACAATACCCGTAGTCTGAAGAATGCAGTGACACTCCTCCAGGAAACCCTGGACATCAACTATCTCCAATCCACTGAAGATAGGAAGGTGGTACTTCTTGTACCTCTCAAGTCTAAGTCGTTCTTCCTCAGATGGTGCTGCCCTAACCATGGGCTGAACTGGATCCACATGCTGTGCTGCCATGGAAACTGGAACCTGACCAACATGATCTCGCTCCTCTAGAGTGTAGGTTGCGGGAGTCTGAACTCCTCCCCTGATCTGTGGAGTAGCTGGTGCACATGGAATAAATCTCGCCTGAGTCATTGTACCAATTATACTCAGAAACTGCGCCCAGGTCTCCTGATGTCCGGGCGTAACAACAGGCGTCTCCGGTACTTCTTCCCCAACCAAAACTGTTGGCGGCTCCTCAACGGATGCTCTGGTAGGTGTCCTAACTGCGGCGCGTGCTTCTCGTCGACTTCTGCCTCTCCCCTAGTGACATCTACCTCGGGGGTAACATCATCACGAACCGTAGTTCGTGTCCCCACCATTGGTGAGAGAATGTAATGATGAATTTCAAATTTCAAGATCAAGGAACTCGCACGATGGGAATGAAGGAAGTGAAATTGTCCTAATAGTTCCGTAGCCTCTCGAAGATAAGTACAGACGTCTCCGTACCGATCCGCAAGACTCTACTAAACTTGCTTATGACTCGTAGCACCTATGAATCTAGAGCTCTGATACCAACTTGTCATGACCCAATTTTCCCCTCTGTTGGGTATCGTGACGACACCTAGTCTTATGGAATAGATAAACCTATTATTAACAAACATCAAATTATGGTACAAGAATCGTTTAAGTGCCTTTTGAAATAAATCTCAACACTCTACACTTTTCGAAAAACCCAGTAAGTACAAGTCATAAGCTTTAAAGAAATTACAAGAAAACTCTTAAAAATACCACTATTCAGTAATAATTACAACAGTGCAAACAGAACATAAGAGGATGACTCCGAAACCGCGAACGCTGGAGCGGTTTTACCTGAGTCTCCACAACAGTAACCGCGCTGCTAGCTATCGATCAACCGCTATGCAAAACCTGGGATCTGCACAAAAATGTGCAGAAGTGTAGAATGAGCACACCATAGCGGTGCGTAGTAAGTATCAAGACTAACCTCGGTGAAGTAGTGACGAAGACTAGTCAGGACACCCACTAGTCTAATAAATCAAACAGACATAAATATGAGAATAACAGAAAATGACGTCTATACAATGTGATTAACGCATAACAAGTTCAAGCAGAAGGAAAATACAGTAAAATACAACGAAAGATTTTGGTAATACACATAAGGAAGGATGGGAACACATCCCGAAAACCGGAAACCACAATACGACAAGAACAAGTAATAATTTAGCACAGCAACAGTTTCCACGTCAGGCCTTAGCCAACAACCGCAAGTGTTTTTGGAAAATACTTCGAGTGTAAACCTTCACCGGTATATTGAAAGCTTTGTATATAATCATTTCAAATAGAAAATTTCTTCGAAATATATTTTCTCGGAATATATATATATATATATATATATATATATATTTATTTATTTATATTTATATAGAAAGAGGTATATTTAGAAAGAGAGATCTTCAAACATAGTTCCTTCAAAATAAATGCTTTTCAAATATACCTCCCCAATAAATGCCTTTCAAACATCGTTTTCTGCAAGACAAATGCTTTTCAAATATACATTTGAAATAAAAGTCCTTCAGACATGGGTTTCTTCAAGATAAATGCTTTTCAACTATACTTTTCAATATATATCTTTCGATCATAATCTCTTCAAGATAAATCTACCGGAACTCCGTCCGTAGCTCAGAATTTGTCATGCAGTACAGGGGGATATCCCGGAATACGTCCGTAGTCCCAAAATAAATACGCAGTGATGGGGGATCTCCCGGAATACGGACGTAGTCCCAAAATAAATATGCAGTACAAGGGGATCTCTCGGAATACGTCTGTAGTCCAAAAAATAAATATGCAGTGCTGGGGGATCTCCCGGAATACGTCCATAGTCCCAAAATAAATATGCAGTACAGGGGGATCTCCCGGAATATGTCTGTCGTCCCAATTTAAATGTGCAATGCAATCACAAAGATAACAACCACAACACGACAGAAACATCGTACATTACCATAACAATCATAAGGAAACAAAATATAGGAATGCTATGTACGACGAGCAAATCAATACAAGAACTTAATCACAGGAACGATAGAACTCATTCACAAGGAATAACCACTGAAAGGAAATAATAAGCGTAAAGAATACAACTTAATCAGGGAGAACACGATGTAACAACGAATTCACAGTATTCAAGTCCACATTAGGATGTCATCACAAGTCAAGTGATTTACAAGTACAACCAGTCGACTAAGATATGGATCATCTAGATTCCTCTTTAAGGTGGAATGATTATGAGAGATTTATCACAATCCAAATAAGGTAAACAACTACAGATAATCCTAATTCCAATTCCTACCCAACAACTATAAGGTGATATATCACTAATTTTTAGCTAAATAGGAAGTCAACGAAGAAAATATAGCATGATGATAGGATAGGTAAATTCTTCAACTAAGTCAATTAAGATCAAACCGACAACAAAGGGAATCTAAGATCAAGTAATTTCTAATTTAAGCAGGAAGAGATGAGACTATCAACCAGAAACTCAGTCATAAGAATTAAAATTTCATACATAGGGAATATAAGGACCTAAAACCCCTAAAAGTCCAAATTCATACAAATAAGTCCGAGTACGCACTCGTCACCATGCGTACACGAGCTATAATCAACACAGAAGACTCAAATCCTAAGGGGTAGTTCCCCTACACAAGGTTAGGCAAGATACTTACCTCGAAGATGACAACCCGGTATCCAACTAGAACAACTTCAAAACACACACAAATCGTATAAGGAACTATTCCGAATATTAAAGTTTCGATCTTTACAAAAATATACAAATCGACCCAAAAGTCGACCCCGGGGACCGCACCTCGAAACCCGTCAAATTTTTTAAAAATCCGAATACCCATTCCAATACGAGCTCAACCATACAAAATTTATCAATTTCCAATACCATTTGGTCCCTCAAATAACTATTTTTCATTTTAGAAATTCCTTTCAAAGCAAACATTTTCCTCAACTCAAAACATAAATTGAATGATCAAAATAAAGATAAAATCATAGAATATATTTAATTCTAGTTGAAGAACACTTACCCAATCAAATTTTGTGAAAAACCCATCAAAAATCACCAAGAACCGAGCTCTAGAAGTCAAAATGTGACAAAACTAGTGAAACCTCCGATTTTGGATTATATTCTGTCTGCCCAGATTTTTGTGCATCGCGAACGTGGAGAAAGGGATGCGTTCGCGAAGGAGGAAAATAATGAGGCTGCCCAGATGCCCATCGCGAACGCGACAGTGGGCTCGCGAACGCGGAGAAGGGAAGCCAGGAACCTACGCGAATGCATGGTCCCTGGTGCGGATGCGAAGAAGAAAGACCAACAGCCCACCTCAGCTCTAATTTCCACTATGCGAACGCGAAGGGGTGAGATGCGAATGCGAAGAACAAGAAGGGGAACACTTTGCGAATGCGGGAGCATAAACTTGAACGCATAGAAGGATTATTTTCTCCTCCAAAATTACACTTCGCGAACGCGGAGGATGGGATGCGATTGCGAAGGAGGAAACCAGATGTAGGCATCAACAATCTAAAATTGGAAGAAAATGGCCCGTAGCCCATCCGAAACACACCTGAGGCCCCTGGGACCCCGTTTAAACACACAACCAAGTCATATAACCTAACACGGACTCGCTCGAGAACTCGAATCACGTAAAACAACACCGGAACGACGAATCATACCATAAATCGAACTTATGAACTTTCAAATCTTCAAATATCTAAACTCGTGCCGAAACCTATCAATTCAACCCGGAATGACGTAAAATTTTGCAGACAAGTCCCAATTAACATCTCGGAGTTTTTCCAACTCTCAGAATCGCATTCTGACCCCGATATCTCAAAACGTCAACTGTGGTCAAACTTCTCCATTTTCCAAATTTCATATTTTCCAACTTTCGCCGAATTAGCTCAAATTACTCTACGGACCTCCAAAACCAACTCCGGACGTGCGCCTAAGTCCAAAATCACCATACAAAACTGTTGACATTACCCAAAACTCATTCCGAGGCCGTTTACACAAAAGTCAAACTTTTGGTCAAATCTCACCGCTTAAGCTTCCTGAATCAAAATCCTTCTTCCAATTCGACTCCGAATCATCCGGTAACTGAATTCAACCATACACGCAGGTCGTTATACACAATGTGAAGTTATTCATGACCGTGGGTCACCGAACGGAGCTTAAATTCTCAAAACGACCGGTCCGATCGTTACATTATTGAATAAGGTTATTAAATGCAGCTTTTGAGAGTGTGGTGAGACAATAATGAACAATAAATATGCAAAATGGAAACTAATGTAAATAGGAAGAGATGACAATTTTTGAAAAATTCATTCTTATTTTGTAATAATCTTTTTGGGGTAAAATGTTGACAAGGGATTTGGATTTTTCAAATACTGGGATTTTTCGAAAACCGATTTAATTTTCTCTCTCCAGTTTTCTCCTTCTGGTTTTTCCTAAATTTTTATATTTTTATTTCGTAGAAACCGATCAACATGCACAAACCGAATCAAACATAATACACAAGTAGCACATAAGATGCATCAGGATGGTCTTGCAATTCTCGAGTACACCTGTCCTAGACGGACCCAACCCCTGTGTTGAGTCCCCAAAGTCAAATGCATATGATGCAAACAAACGCTCCTACTAGGGATCCGACATGAGGCTATGTTATTATAGGTTTAAATCCTAGGGGGAGTATTTTAGACCTGGCTTACCCAAGCGGACAGCTCGAACCGAGGTGGGGGGCAATGTACCGGGAGCATGAAAGTCTACCCGGCCTAGTTACTGACCCAACCTCGTTCTAATTGGTATGACTTCTAACAGAAAAGTAGGCCACGCGCACGTGCGCACCATAAATTCAGAAGACTCAGAAGGGAGGCGTAAGAAGACAGCTTAATACAGTTCAAATAATATCAAATCGGTAATAAGCGGCAATTAGCACATTAGGCCCAAAAAATATAATAACATCAAATCAATAAAATCAAGTATAAATCACATTACAAGCTCGAATTCTGAACCCTGAACTAGAAATTATGGATTCTTATCCCTAGCAGAGTCGCCAGAGCTGTCACACCTCCTTTTTTCCACCAGGGATAAGGAGTTTTTCCAATTTAAGTGATATTATTTGAAACGAGATTATTTATTTAATTCAGAGTCGTCACTTGAAATATTTATATGGTGTCCCAAATCACCGGCTTATTTTAAATCTCAAATCAAGGAAGTTTGACTCTGTTTAACAGTCTGCGAACATAGAAGACTGGGTAAAGAATTCTGTTAACCCGAGAGAAAGTGTTAGGCATTCCCGAGTTTCGTGGTTTTAGCACGGTCGCTTTTAATAAAATTTTGCTTAATAATTATTTAATTATGTGTTTTAGAACCTATGCACGTTTTTACCTTTTACCGCTTTTAATTGCTTGATTATTCATAATTATGGAATTATCTTGAAACGAGTCACGCATACGTGTACTCATTTTATTTAGTGCGCTAAAAATCATATCACGCGTACGTATACATAATTAATAGCACTTAATTAATATTAAAATTATTTGGCCAAAGTCACGCAAACGTGTATCTTGATTTTATTTTGAAAATCGACGCTTAAACCATGTCACGCGTACGTGTACACAATTTATCCCACTCTATTAATATGAAGATTGATTTTGGCCAAAGTCGCGCGAACGCGTACCTTGATTTATTTTTGGAAATCGTAATCATGTTACGTGGGCGTATACACAATCACGATAATTTGATTAATTAAGAGTGTGACTAAAGCATGTAATTGTTTGATGTCTTTTAATTCATCAGGAATGGCCACCTCTACCTATTTGTCCTATATGTACTTAAACTATGACCCAAATCCAAACTAATGTGATTAGCCCAAATGGAATAGTATCAATGTTATCTTCTGTAGTCTATTTGTCATTCTAACATGTTTTAGACATTAAACCAACGTCTCAATTTAGTTTATTAAGGCCTATATTAATTCTAATTCTACACAACGAAAGCATGATTCAAAGAAATAACCAAACTACTCCTGTCTAATTTTTGCATTTCGATTTCAATATATCTAGTTCAACACATTCCATTATTCTTAAACCCATTAAGCAAACATACTACTAATGATAATCATTATTATAAAACAAACATACATGAAAATGAAGCAGTAGCGCACCAACAAAGTTGAGCAAAATTGTTTGAAAATTGAGTAATGCCGTGAAGAAGGGAATCAGACCTTTTAACTGAAAAATCTGAAACCTTCCAGTACAGGTGAATCAAAAATAGTTAGAAAGATCCCCAACGGACCTTGGACGGAAAACCAACAACTGACTAGCGCTCGACCAAAGAATACGTCGGCAACTCTAGCAAGACTTTTACTGATCGGACAAATCGATGACGATCTCAACGACAAAATCGAACTCCATTTCTCACGTGAGGTTTCACAGGAAAAAAAAAGGAGCTTGAGCTATGGGGTTTGGAGGTGGAACGCTGCTGAAATTTCATGTGTTTGGCTGGTTGTTTGAAGCTGGTTTGTGGCTCGTTTTGGGTGGTAAATGGCGTTGGTTTAGCTTGGATTTTCAGTTGTGCTTGGGGAGCTCTAAAAGCTGGTTTTACTAGTGAAAGGCTGCTGAAAATTGGTGATAGATCTGGTAGGTTTTGCAGCTATTTTGCTGCATTTGTTTTTGGGCAGCTTTTGTTGTAATTTCGGCTACTTTTTCTTGGTTTTTTTTTCTTAGCCTTTAATGTTGATTTTTCAGACCTCTTTGTTGCCTTCTCTTTTCTTTTTTTTTCTATCCTCCTCCTCCTCGTGTGTGTATGTTATATATAAGAGAAAGTGTAAAGAGGAGGAGTGGAAAGGTAAGGGAATCGTGAGGTGTGTTGTGAGTTTATCGTGGGGGAGTGTGTGATCATGGGTGATAGAGGGTAGAGACGTGAGGAGTGGAGGAAAATGGGAAAGTTGGGATCACATTTTGTTATCTCTTTCTTCTTTTTCGTTAGTTTTTTTATTTTATTTTTTTAACTTTTTTCTAATCCACTTTATAAAAAGAAGGTAAAATACATAATTATATACATATATTAACCAACTTACTTTTATACTTAAAAAATACTATATAAGTAAAAAGACCCAAAAGATAAAACTTTAAAACATAAACATTTACACTAAAATAATATATAATTTGGATATGGTAAAAAATTAGTTGTTCTAACACATGACATTCGATTAAATTCCACGTCTTAAACTTTCTTCACAGAAAACCATTTCTACTGCTAATGGTAACGAGTCTTCAATTATTGTAGAAACATCTTTATCCCTTACCAATACGTTGAATCTAGACGTTATTTTGGTTGTTCCATCATTGAACTATAATCTTTTATCTATTTCTCAGATAATTAGAGCCATAACTTATATTGTCATTTCTTGGCCTGACTTTTGTTTTTTTAAGGACATTCAAACAAGAAGACGATTGGTAGTGGTATTAGAGGAGGGAAATGTATTATTTGGACTTGACATCAAAAGGTTCTAAATATGAGGCTATGGCAGTAGAAAGCGTTGCAGTGAAGAAGAATAAACTGAAGTTTTGAAGAAATAAAATCTGTTGAAATCAAAGAAACTTCACAAATTAATGGTGATTCAAAGAACCCACAGAAGACTGACCGACTGAAGAAGAAGAAGAAGGTCGACACAAACAAGGTAAATGAGTTGTGTCCAAACAAATGCTGAAATTGGACATTTTACCACTGGTCTTCACAATATGGACTCAAAGCGTTATTGGGCTCAAGATGTTATTGGGCTCGAAATGTTACTGCTTCACAATGAGCCCAAATCTGTATGAAGACCAAAAGAGAGCTATGACATGTGCAGATTTTGTTTCTTGTAGATAGATTATTCATTTTGTTTGTTATCCAATAAGTTGTTATATATTAGCTAATAGTCATAGGCCAAGTGGCATAGTTAGTTATTGAAATTTCTTTTTTATTTGTATATATACAAGGAACACTGTACAGAATTTTTTTAATCAATACAAGAAGAAAATTTCATACATCATTTCTGATTTTACATTCTTTCATGGTATCATAGCATTGAAGCTCGATCCATTACAAATCATCTAAATCTCTCTTGTGATTTCTTCTCTTCATCATGGCTAACACAGAAAACACTGATGCCTCCATAACTCAGACTGTAGCTGGAAATACAACCACCTTCGATTCAAATCATCCCTATTTTCTTCACTCTTCTGATGCACCAGGCATGACTCTTGTCAACACAGCCTTCAGTGGAAGAGGTTTCCAAGGGTGGAGGAGATCTGTCCTCATAGCCCTTTCAGCAAAGAATAAATTAGGATTCATTAATGGATCCTGCCCTCCTCCAGTTATCACCTCCAAAGACTTTCAGCCATGGAGTAGATGCAACGATATGGTTACCTCATGACTGCTAAACTCACTTTCTAAGGACATTTGGGACATCGTCATTCACTCCAAATCTGCCCAGGATCTCTGGACCAGCCTTGAACATAGATTTGGGCAATCAAATGGTGCTAAACTATATCACCTGCGTAAGGAATTGTCAGGATTAGTTCAAGGGACTAATGATATAGCAAGCTATTTCACTAAGCTCAAGCGTTTGTGGGATGAATTAGACTCATTAAATTGTGATATCAAATGTTTATGCACTTGTGTTGAGGGAAAACATAAACTGGAAAAATCACTGGAGGATGAGAGGCTAATCCAGTTTCTTATGGGGTTAAATGACATATATGGGCAAGCAAGAGGAAATATATTAATGATGAACCCCTTTCCCAACATTAATCATGCTTACTCTTTTGTTTTGCAAGATGAGAATCAGAGGGAAATCTATGCTAACCCTCTTATATCCTCATCCTTCATGGTAGGAAATCAAGCAAACCTGGGTGGACACAACATATTTCAACAGATAAATAACAACAAACAAGGACCAAGGAACTTTGGACAGCCTTCAAAACTCAACAACAATATTCAGAAAGGAGCAAATTCAACACAAAGAAACATTGGTTTCAAAGGAAAGAAGAGCAAGTTTAATCCTAATCTAACATGTACTTACTGCAAGAAGGTGGGACACTCAATCAGTGACTGTTATAGAATCATAGGCTTTCCTGAGAATTTTGAATTTACTAATGGGAAAGGAAACCAGTTTCAAGCTAGAAGCAATGATGGTTTCACAATGGACTCACTGAAGATCTGAACCAACACCTTTCTAAGGAACAGTTTTCACATTTGGTACAGTTAATCAAACAGGTCAAGACAACAGAAACAACAAATACCAGCTCAGAAATCAATGCCAATGCAGTAGTTGGTACTATCATCAAATACTCTGGGTCTTGCTTTTCAGTATTTAATACCAGTACTTGGATCATTGACTCAGGGGCTTTAGAACATATGTGTTTTGATTCAAATGCCTTTTTATCTTTATCTCCCCTTCCTGTTCCTCTACAAATTAACCTTCCCAATTCTTTTAAACTAACTGTCACCCATACAGGAAGAATTCCCATTCCCCCTTATCTCATTTTAAATAATGTTCTTCATGTGCCTGGTTTTAGATACAATCTTCTATCAGTCAATAGATTTTGTATTCAGTTTCATTCTATAATCACACTTACCTCTGATCAATGTCTCTTACAGGCCCCTTTAATGAAGAGGCCTCAAGTTTTTGGTGAAGCAAAAGAAGGACTATATCTCTTGGAGCATAGTACTCTTAGGAATAGTTTTGAAAACAATGTAGTTCCAAGTTTTGAATAAAATGATGTTAAATCTGTTTCAGTTTCTTTTCCTTTTTCTGCAAATGCAATTTCAAATGTAACTCTGTGGCACAACAGGTTAGGGCATTTGCCTTTCTCATCAATGAAACAGTTCAGTTTTATATCATTTCCTCCTAATTCAGAATGTTTTTGTGATATCTGGCCTAAAGCTAAACAAACTAGATTACCTTTTCCTTTGAGTCAGATTAAATCTAAAAGAGCATTTGAATTGATTCATGTTGATGTTTGGGGACCATACAAAGAGCCTACTTACAATGATTTCAAATATTTCCTCACTGTAGTGGATGACTACAGTAGGGGTACTTGGACATTTCTTCTAAGTACCAAAAGCAATGCCTTTCTAGTTTTGAAAAATTTCCTTATTATGATTGAAAGACAGTTTGGGGTTAAGGTTCAAAAATTGAGAACAGATAATGCCTTTGAACTTGGAAGAGGTTCCCTATAGGCAGCCTTTCTTAATTCTCAAGGGATACTTCATCAAACCTCTTGTGTGTCAAATCCTCAACAGAATGGAGTTGTTGAAAGGAAACATAAGCATCTTTTGGAAATAGCTAGAGCTTTACTCTTCCAATCTAAAATTCCTATTTCTTATTGGGGAGAGTGTTTATTGACTGCTACTTATTTGATCAATAGGTTACCTTCTAAAGTTCTTCATGGGAAGACTCCTTATTCTGCTTTGTACCATCATTCACCCTCCTACAAATCTCTCAGAAATTTTGGTTGCCTTTATTATGTTTCTACCTTATGCAATGGAAGGACCAAATTTGATCCTAGAGCCAAGGCATGTGCATTCTTGGGGTATCCTTTGGG
Source organism: Nicotiana undulata (assembly GCA_005239495.1). NCBI lineage: Eukaryota > Viridiplantae > Streptophyta > Magnoliopsida > Solanales > Solanaceae > Nicotiana > Nicotiana undulata. Next base: position 85,904 of record ML287907.1, read on the forward strand.
GCAGAAAGGGTATAAAGTATTAGAACTGGATACTAAGAAAGTAATTGTCTCCAGGGATGTTTATTTCTATGAGGACAGGTACCTTTTTGCTACACTTCAATCTGCTGCTGATCCTATTTTCCCAATTCTTCCAGTTTCAGATCACACCTATCCTATGTCATCCTCTTCTACACCACCTAATCACTCATCTTCTTCAATTCCCTCATCACCAATGTCTAACCATTCACCTAGTCCTACTATCCCTCATCCACCACCCTCATCTCATATATCTCCTGTACCTTTCCCACTTCACCATTCCTCACCTTCTGTTTATGTTCCTAGCACTTCATTTCCACCACTCAAAAAATCTACCAGACTCACTTCTCAGCCTAGTTACCTTAAATATTATGTTTGCAACAAAATTTATCTTAGTGAGGTAACCTCTACTTGTTTTACCCAACATAGTCAGCCCACTATCTTTTCATTTGGTGCCCTTTCTAGTACAAATCAGCATATTCTACAATCAATTTCAAAAATTTCAGAACCTAATATTTTTTCCCAGGCATCTTCACATCCAGGATGGAGGAAGGCCATGGCCTCAAAGATTGAAGCACTGGAAGCAAACAATACCTGGGATGTAGTTTTGCTCCCAGCTGGAAAGAAAGCCTTACCCTGTAAATGGGTTAACAAAGTGAAGCACAATTCTCATGGGAGCATAGAATGATTAAAAGCTAGACTGGTTGTGAGGGGGGACATTCAGAGAGAAGGCATTGACTACAGTGAAACATTTTCTCCATTGGTCAAGATGACCACTATCAGATGCTTATTGGCAGTTGCTACTAAGAAAAACTGGCCTATCTATCAATTAGATGTTAGCAATGCCTTTTTACATGGTGATCTTCAAGAGGAAGTTTATATGAAATTTCCAGCTGGTCTAACACCACCTTTGACTAATCATGTTTGTCTACTCAAAAAATCACTATATGGCTTAAAGCAGGCTTCAAGGCAATGGTATGCTAGACTAGCTGGGGCTCTAAGTTTTAAGGGGTACAGTTCTTCTCTGAATGATTATTCTTTATTTTTTAAAAGGCAAGGAGAATTCATTTCAATTGTTGAAGTCTATGTCGATGACATTCTTATTAGTGGGGATGACTCAATGGAAATGACCTCACTAAAGTCCTTTCTTCACACCGAATTCAAAGTCAAGGACTTGGGGAATTTACATTATTTTTTGGGAATGGAGATTATGCGAAAACAACAGGGAATGATAATTTGCCAAAAAAAGTTTACCTTGGATCTCTTGCAGGAATTTGATATCTCCAGTCTGCCTTGTGTCTCTTCTCCTCTTAAGCCATCATCCAGATTACACGCTGATGAAGGTCCTTTTCTTCCCAATCCCACCATATATCGTCACCTTGTTGGAAAATTGAACTACCTTACTCACACAAGGCCAGACCTCTGTTTTGCTGTGCTCAAGCTTAGTCAATTCATGCAAGCTCCCCGTCTTGCCCATTTTTCGGCTGCTTTACGAGTTCTCCAATATCTCCTTTCAGATCCAGGCCAAGGAATTCTCTTGAGTTCATCTCTTTCCCTAAAGTTGGTCGCTTTTTGCGATGCTGACTAGGCTTCTTGTTCAGAGACTATACATTCAGTCAGTGGTTTCTATGTTGCTCATGGAGGTTCCCCTATCTCTTGGAAATCCAAGAAGCAGGCCTCCATATCGTTATCATCTGCTGAGGCAGAGTACATATCTATGCGACGAGTAGTCGCTGAACTCACTTGGCTCACTCGTCTTCTTGACAACCTTTCTATTTCACCACAGTTACCTGTTCATGTCCTTTCCGATAGCAAAGCTGCTATTCACATTGCTCGAAATCCCGTCTTCCATGAACGGACAAAACACGTTGAATTGGACTGTCATTTCATCCGCCAACAGTTTCTTTCAGGTTTAATTACCCTCTCACTTGTTCCTTCTTCATCTCAACTCGCTGATCTCTTTACCAAATCCCTTTCTGGACCATCTCACCATTCAATTTTGCGCAAGTTGGGGATAATTTCTTCATCCTCCAACTTGAGGGGGGGATGAAGAAATAAAATCTGTTGAAATCGAAGAAACTTCACAAATTAATGGTGATTCAAAGAACCCACAGAAGACTGACCGACTGAAGAAGAAGAAGAAGGTCGACACAAACAAGGTAAATGAGTTGTGTCCAAACAAATGCTGAAATTGGACATTTTATCACTGGTCTTCACAATATGGACTCAAGATGTTATTGGGCTCAAAATGTTGCTGCTTCACAATGAGCCCAAATCTGTATGAAGACCAAAAGAGAGCAATGACATGT
>ML287909.1:0-25753 GCA_005239495.1 Nicotiana undulata
TTAAGCAATTAATGATTTATTAATGCTTAAAATAGGGTGAATGGGAAATGGAGGGGAAAATGATATATTTGAGTAATATTTGAGTTTCCCTCTTTGATTGTCCCACATGGTAAGAGGAAAAGGTTTTTGATGGGTATATAAGCAATTGCTCTTCTTCTAGCTCTTAAAGAGTTGAGAAGAAGGCAAGCCTCGCGCCGTGTCGTCGTCGCTCGCTCACTCGTCTCGGCTCGGCCTCGGCTTCGGCTTCGGATTCGGATTTGGTCAAATGATCAATTGATTAATTTTTGGACCAAATTTATTTGTTAATATTAAATATTAACATAAATGTTGTTAAATATTTTTTTTAAATCCATTTCAGTTACCAATATTTAGGTTTCTGTTTTGTAACAGAAAACTAACTACCTTTCAATTTACCCTGTTTATTGTTGAGTAAATAGTCAATTATGTCATGGCATTTACTCTATGGCCGTTTTGCAAAAACAGTCATTCTGAAGAGTTGCATCTCTTCAGATTTCAACCCAACTTTGGCTATAAATATAAGTCCATTCTCTCAGATTTTACATACTAATTTATGAGTTCTGCTCCTTCTTTCTGCATACTTTTAACTTCAAAGAAAGCAACAGTAAGTGTGATTTGCTACCGAACTTTGAGTTCGCTGAAACACTGGGGTTTGAAGTACCACTACATCCGTGTGTAATTTATTCTATCTTGGGAGGAAATAATCAATAACTTTGGATACTAGGAGGGCATTAAATTCCTTAAGAAAACAATGTGAATTCAGTGGGCTGAATTGGTTTTGTTATTTTATTTACATTTCTATTTATGTTATTTAATATTCTCCAGAATTATTTTACAAATACAGATTCATAACACTTCACATTTATATCTCGTCAGTAGAATGTGTCTGCCCCTACGTATAGGCTGCATGGCTTTAGACCATTCTATAAAGCACCACCTAACAGACAATGAACATACTGGAATATTTGCCATTCTCCTCCATTAAATAAATATAAGTACAAAAGAACTTCAATTGTTAAAGGAAAATAATGAACATATTGGAATAAACTCAATAACTCATTGAATATATTAGAAAAATATTATGACCATGCAAATTAATTAGGTTGTTCTGACTTTTTATTTTTATTTTTACTGATGATAACCTGCAAGTATAGGAGAAAATTTTCGACCCTTAAAGGTTAGGAGGATAAATTAGACTCTACTCACATACAAAAATAAAGCACCAAGATTTAATATGGAAACCCCTTTTGCATTAGGGAAAAAAAAAACCAACAGCCGAGAGGAGCAATCCGCTATAGTAAAAAAAAATTATACTTAATAGTACTAAGTAAAATACTTAAATAACTACTACACGTTCAAAAGAAGAAAGAAAATACTTAATAGTACCAAGTAAAATACTTACAAAATCACTACACACTTAGGGTGTGTTTGATACGAAGGAAAACGGAAAACGTTTTTCAATTTTCTCATGTTTGGTTGGCGTAAATGTTTTGGAAAATATTTTCTTCATCAACTCAGTTTTCTCCAATTGGAGGAAAATGTTTTCCCTATCAAGAGGAGGGAAAACATTTTTCAAAACTCCTCTCAACCTTCCCCACCCTAATTTTTACCCTCACCAACCCACCCCACCCCTGTCCCAACCCCCAACTCGGCAAAAAATATTTTTTTTTAATTTTAAAATTTCTATTTTTTGTTTCTGCACCCCTCCCTACCCCCCACCCCTGCCCCCAATCTCGCACAAGAATTTTTTTTTTTTTTACTTTTTGTAATTTTTAAATTTCGGTTTTTTTTCTGCACCCCTACCCCTACCCCTGTCCCCCCCCCCCCCCCCCCCCCCCCAACCACCGGAAAAAATATTTTTTGTAATATATTTTCAGTTTTATTTTTGTCATCTTTCGGTTTACAAGTTCAAAATTTTACAAGTCCCAAAGTTATGTATTCGGAGGTTTATGTGTTTCGAAGTTTACGAGTTTAGAAATTTTAAAGTTTACAAGTTCGAAATTTCGCGGTTTCGAAAATTATGCGGTTCAGAAGTTTATGAAATTTGTGGGTTCGGAAAATTGTTAGTTCGAAAGTTTATGGCTTCATGTTTATTGTATCAAAATTATTTATGAATACTCTTGAGAAAATATTTTCCTTAATTGCGTACCAAACACCAGAAAATGAATAAGATTACTATTTGTTTTCCAGAAAATATTTTCCGTCATACCAAACACATCCTTAAAAGAAAAAACTTGGAAAATTACCAGTCATGTCAGGCCATAAGTAAGTTAGTATAAAAATTAGCCAATTCATAAAATATTATCAATATTAGCCAATTAGCTATTTGTAACCAAAAAGATGTCAAATTTTTGTTTTCTTTTAAGTGGGTGTTGTTGGAATACATCTTAAAGAGTTTAAATCTCAGTTTTGAGATGATTTGGTAGAGTTTTGAGGTAATTTGAATTGAAAATTCGAAGTAGAAGATGAACATGGAAAAAGATGATATGTGTAGCACACAATGTATCATTTTTGTATCACATATATATCATATTTTTGTCAAATGTTATCACATGTATATCCATATATACATGTGTTTGAGATACATGCGTGATATATGTTTAGTATATGTGTCACAAAAGAATTTTTTAAACTCAATTAATAAATCTAAGATTAATTGCTAGAAGTTGATAAGTTAGGACTTATGTGAGACATATTCGGAAGATTCCCAAAAAAAACTTCTTTTAATTTTCTCGCGTCACTATAATACACTCTTTATTTTTCACCTAAGAGACTTCCCTTTTACGGTATCAGTAATATTCCCAGTCTTGTTCATCTAATGCATCAAAACCTCCTCTATTTATAGCAGTCGTGGCCTCCAAGTTGAGAAAAGAAGCCCCAACCACATATTTCATCCCTTGGCCAACAAAGATCAATTTTGTCCACAGAACTTGATCAGCAAATTAAATATCATAGGCACATGCCATATTTATTTTGCTCTATAATGGATGGACCCCACATATTAATTTCAATTATTAAAAGAAAAAAAAAGGTGCCCGTGTCTAAAATCTCAATATATATAGTTTTTCTTCGTTCATGGCAAGATGTTGAAGGTGCGAATCTCTTCCTTTTTATCAATTCAGTTGGTCTAAGTCAGCTGCTCTTAGAGTCCTTGATATATCAGAGTTAGATTTTGATCACTCTCTAATAAGATTAAGTGTCTTCTTATCATTGGCGAAGTAATAATAGAAAGTACAGCCACCAGATCAAAAGTAAGTAAGAATATTCTTTTGTTTCTTTCCCTTTCATGAATATAGCTCATTGTCTTTTAGTAATAAAGGGAAAGTTGAGTAGAGAGGGGGTGAGTGGCCCATGAAAAGGAAAATGGACGTAATTGTTCCTATTATTTCGCATTAAGAGTATTAGATAAAAGAACATTGCTTAATTTGATTAATTTTCGCAGCTATGTAAAACTATATTAATTAACTTTTATTAATTAAAATTTCACATATTCTAAAATTACACGAAGAGTGCTGTAAGTTATAATATCCTTATTGTTAAGCAACACATGGTCAAAACTCAAATGTTTCGTACTTGAATCTAGAAAACACCAAGTGGCAAGACAAACGTAGTATTAGTCTACTATTTGGATAAACGGGTAGTATGAAATCTTTTTTCTCTCCACGTATATAAGTTAAAATCTTTTACTTAAAATTTATTGCAAAAGAGTTAACTTAATATTCACTATAGTATTAAAAAAATTACATTATCATGTCACTTTTATTTATAGTAGCAGATTATCTGCCTTATTTCAACATTATAAGTTATGAATTATTACTTGTCGATAGTACTGAATGACCTAATAATGTAAAAATATCTGACGTTATACCATTTAAATATTCGAGTACTAGTTCTTCCTCTGTTGCTTCTCCAGAGGACTTGAGGAGTAGAATTAAGTCATTTCATATGCTAGGGAAGAATGGTGTTTCCAAGAGTGACTCTACAGAAAAGAAACTTTCATGGCTGCGTTCTCAGATCATTGGTGCAGATGTTGATTTTGAGACACCCTTTGGGAAACGTAGGCTAACTTATGCTGATCACACTGCCTCCGGGAGATGCCTTCACTATATTGAAAATTATATTACTAATAACGTCCTTCCTTTCTATGGTATGTATCCTCCTTTACTAGTTACTCGGTACGTGCATTAACTCACGTCTTATAAAATACTCCTAAAAAATGAAGTATATGAAATGATAAGAGTCGTCGCTATATCTCAAGGTCATCTATTGTATTTTGTCGGAAATTTTACTTCCCATAGCAAAGGTATACACCCTATTTATTATAAATCAAAATCAATTTAAAAAATTATTTGCTATAGCTACCTTTTGTGTTTTATAGCAAAATAAGCATTATGGTATATACTACCATTAAGGGATGAAATACGTTATTTATGTTTGTTCCTCTTTTAGACAACTGGACACACCTAATTTTAAGGTGATTTTCGTTACTGTATTAATGAATACATGTGAATACATGCGCATACAGTTGGATTGTCCTGATTTTAAGCGTTTTTTATGTTGTATTCATGAATACAGCAGCGCAAATACATGTGAATACATGTGCGTACAGCTGCACTGCCCAGATTTTAGGCGCTTTTTACTGCTGTATTCGTGAATACATAACGCGAATACATGTGAATACATGTACGTACAGTTGCACTGCCCTGATTTTAGGCGCTTTTTGTTGCTGTATTCGTGAATACATGGCGCGAATACATGTGAATACATGCGCGTACAGCTGGACTACCCTGATCTTTAGACATTTTTTTCTGATGTATTCATGAATACAGTAGTGCGAATACAGCGAATACACAACCATAACAATTGAATAGTAGTTATAGAAGTAATTATGTATATGGTAGTTGTAGGAAGTTGATAGTCACTAAACAATAGTGGTTTCTGAAAATTCCTCTTTCTTTTCGTAATTGTATTTATAGCAGTAAGTATATTTTCCACAGTTCCATTATAACTGCTGTTATTTATTTTTACAGGCAACAGTCATACCAGTGACAGTTATGTGGGATACCAAACCACGAAAATAGTGAATGAAGCAGCAGCCTATGTGAAGAAATGCTTAGGGGGAGGAGAAGAAGATGCTATCATATTCTGTGGTTCTGGTTCTACTGCTGCCATTAAAAGGCTCCAAGAAGTTATGGGAATTGCAGCCCCTTCAATCTTAAGAGAAGAAGTCCTCACAAAATGCTTCCAAAATGAAACAAAAGAGAGATGGGTAGTATTTGTTGGCCCTTATGAGCATCACTCAAACATCCTCTCATGGAGACAAAGTTTAGCAGAGGTTGTGGAGATTGGTTTGGATGAAAATGGACTTGTGGATATGGAAGCTTTGAGAGTTCAGCTTGAGTTCTACAAGTCTATGAATATGCCATTGTTGGGTTCATTCTCAGCCTGTAGTAATGTCACTGGAACTTACACTGATACGAGAGCCATCGCTCGTCTTCTTCACCAAAATGGAGCTTATGCTTGCTTTGATTTTGCCACAAGGTAAGTAACACCGTTAGGGGTCGTTTGGTATGAGGTATAAGGGTGGTATCAAAATTTAATACCACCTTAATACCATGTTTGGTTAGCAAACCAGGTATAAGTTATCCTGGTGTTAATTTTAACACTGGGATAACTTATACCTTATAGAAGGTGGGGTAATTAACACCGATATAACTTATACCTTCTTCTTAGAAATTATGCAATTGTCATTCTTAATACAACATACCAAACAATGAATAAACAACAATCCCAGCATAACTAATCCCAGCATAACGTATCCCGATATAACTTATACTGGCATAACTTATACCGGTATAAATCGTACTCCAACCAAACGACCCCTAATCTTATAATGTAATTATAATAAAATCTTTATGATAAAGCATTACCTCGCAACCTGATTAAAGAAAATCGAATACCAATTGAATTAATGGGTTTCTTCAAACAACAATGGGTAGGGTCAATCATTCAATCAAATGATATTGAACATGTTTCCCATATCTTCAGGAAAAACAAGTAGGCTATTTCTTTGCAAAACTATGCTCAGTTTCGTATGTAGCAATTCCGCCGAGATCTCTTTGTTAGTTGGGAGAAGAATCCGCTCGAATCGGATGCAAGCTCGTCTGTTCGTTTGTCTGCTTGGCTAGTCAAGCATAGGTTAATTCATAGATCTTTGGGCTATGATTGCCAAGGAATATAGACTTTACAAATAAAGCCCGAGGATTGTATTGTCATTTTTTTTATGTATATGGGTCAAATTATCTCTGCTCCCAATGTGCCTATGATGTAGAGCATGATGGGTTGTTAGCTAGTGTGAATCATCTTACAAGAATCGAGGATGGTGCGGATCAAGCAGAAGTATGTATAAAAGTATTTGCCTCCGGGATGAATCATAGAATCTTAGATTCATTGTTTCAGACAGATAATAGTATTGATGGTGTCAAGGCAGAGGAAATGAATACATTTACATATTATAAAATCCTATAAGTGAACTAGATAAAACAAAATCTTGTACTGGATCGCATGGAGCATGCTCATGTACAAACATGCTTATCATAGAAAAGTAATTTCGAAATGAGGACCTCGCATGGAGCGGGCATAACCTCGGGTTCAGGAAGGCACAGTTCTGATTCTCTCACAGGAGAGAAATCGAGAGTCTCAGATGAGGAACCCCTTATGATATGTGTATATGATGTACTTAACGTGTCCGAGCCTGCTCCATAGATGTATTAGAAATCATACATTGGGACAGTAATAAGGCTAAACAAATTGCTTATGCTCCATGCATAAAGGTCTGTTTAGTTGTAAGAGATGTGAATCCACCTGCTATCATAGGTTAAACTGCATTCCTGATTTACTGTATGTAATTTAAATCCTATTTGTTGATATTTCTACATACTTCCAGTTTTGGGTATATATTCTTTCACCATTTGTTATCATCTTGCAGTGCTCCTTATGCAAAAATAGACATGAGATCAGGAGAAATAGATGGTTATGATGCTGTTTTCCTTAGTCCCCACAAGTTTCTTGGAGGGCCAGGGACACCGGGTATCCTTTTAATGAACAAGGCACTCTATCGGTTGAGAACTTCACCTCCATCAACTTGTGGTGGTGGAACTGTTGATTTTGTCAACCCCTTTTATGAAAAGGTATGTCTTTTTAAAAGTGGATACGCCTTAAATAGTGCTATAAAAACTGGCTTCCTCGCGTAATTACTTCGTTCAAAACTTGATAAATTACCCATCAACCCTTCTCAAGAAGTCACTTTTACAACTGCTATTTTGGAGAAGATAAATTATATAACTAATTGACACATCTAACTGCTTTTCTTCAAAAAATGTTTACCCTTTCTGTTCACTTTCTTCTCTTTTCAGCTCAGCTCTAAGGATAGTTACTTGATTTATGATCCAATTACCAGGATACAATCTATGTGGAGAACATTGAAGAAAGGGAGGAGGCTGGAACACCACCAATCATCCAGAAAGTGAGAACAGCTCTAGCATTTTGGGTGAAAGAGTTCATAAGTCACAAAGTTATTGAAAGAATGGAGCACAGCTACATTGAACTTGCACTAGAAAGGCTTCTCCTGAACCCTAACATATGGGTTTTGGGAAATGTAACAGCCAAGAGACAAGCTGTGCTTTCTTTTCTCATTTATACCACAACTTACTCTTCATCAAGTGATAACAGTGGTGAAAACAACAAGCTTTACCTATGGAGAGAGACGGGGAACAAGAAAGATAAGCCTCTTCATGGCCGTTTTGTCGCTAAACTGCTTAATGACTTATTTGGTATCCAGGCTAGAGGAGGGTGTGCTTGTGCAGGACCCTATGGACATACCTTACTCAAGATTGATGAACCTCAGTCACTTGCCTTAAAAGCTGCAATCGAGTTGGTGAGTCTACACTTTACACATATGTATCTTAGGTAATTCACTAAGTTTTCTAAATTCCATCTCTATATGGAGGGCATATTTGGTTAGTAGATTGTTGGGTACACTAGAATTGAATTTCAAGGTTTTAGAAATTCAGTATTATTTGACATTTAACAGGGCTATACTGGACTGAAGCCGGGATGGACAAGGGTCAGTTTTCCCTACTACATGTCCAAGGAAGAATTTGAGTTCATTATAGCAGCAATAGAGTTCATAGCCATTTATGGACAGAGGTTCCTTCCAATTTACCATTTCAACTGGAAGAGTGGTGCTTGGACTTTCAACAAAAAGGCTTTCGAGGAGGCACTCATTGAGAAAGATCAAAATTGCCATTTTTGTGGCTCGGCAATGAAGGGATTGAACCTAGATTGCCACAACACAAAAGAGAATAACCATGGAGAGGGCATCACAAAAGAAGGCCTGATTTGCAGGTATGTAAAGTACCTTGAGACAGCCAAGCGCATTGCTGGCCTCCTTCCCAAGTTCCCGCCTCAACGATTAATACCTGAAGAAATAAACCCTAATATTGTACCATTTAGAGTCTGAAGATTGTAAATCACATCGCTGAACTTATACTATTGGAAAGAGAATGTGTGTTCTCATTCTCCAATATGATCGTGCAGTTGTCTAATCTTTGGTAGGGTAAATACAAGTGTTATTATATGTAATAAACTAGAAGAATAAGATGACCTAAACTATATTTTAAAGATTTTCTTTATTCTTATGATTGTTATGATATTCATGTTTAATCCATTAGAAAGAGAATGTTCATTCTCATTGTTGGAAAAGATCATGTCATTGTCTAACATTTAGTTGGACAAACAAACTAAGTAGGATACACATTAAACTGGGAAGAAGATATTATTTTGAAGATTTAGGTACCCCAGAAGCAATTTACTAAGACATTAAACAGTTTTTGCTCCTGAATCCAATATACCATTATTTGTTTACAAAGATAAATACTGGAAAAAAAATTGGTGTAAGAGGGATTGAGGAGTGCGAAAGATGGACAAGAAATGGCCACATTGCATATGTACCAAGATACTTAATCACTAGTCTAATGTACAAAAATTGAAAGCTTAGTTATCACCATCCCACCATAGCTAAAATGGCCAACAAATAATCAGGAACAGAGAAACTGAAGTTGGATAAGATGGTTGAAAATATATGATTCAGGCATTTAGATGACTGAGAACAAGAGAGACCTGCTGGTTGGAAGCAGACAAGAAGTAACCCCTTTATTTTCTCACTCTGGTTCTAGAACTGCATATACACTCTGGATATGGATTTTGGTAAAAAGGCTCTTCCAGTCTTGATCTTGCTCGACCTTTGACTCCCGGGGGAGCACCAGCTCTTTTTCTTGGAGCGCCTTGCCTATAAATTGCAATATGTGCAATGTATTAATTGTACGTCCGGAATTTATCAGTTATCAAGCAAACTTTAACATGGTTGTAATTGTTGAAGGCTTTACAATTCCCTCCAAAACAGTTTACAAGCGGTTGTTGTTTACTAGTTACATAAGTTTCCTGGAAAAAATTGAAAAGCCTAATCAAGAAAAAATTTGAAATGATTAGTTGAAACGTTTTTCTTTGGAAATACTTTGACAAGATTCCAGCTTTAAATTAAGATTTCTGCTGCTTGAATCAGAATGATCTAATATCTAATACCAGAATGTGAAGAGCACGTGGTATGATTAAAATGTGAAAGAATATAGTATCAAAACCAAATTCTTAAAACAATGGGTGAAATAATCCAAACCGTTACAAATCCCTTGGAAAAACCATCTAAAACTGACATGGGATGGTATTTATCTGTAACATCATCTTGCATGTATAACCCAGATTTACGGGTTTAGACGTGTACTGAAGATTTAAAAAAAAATTGCGCATTTCTTGTTTTTTTTTCTTTTCCTTTTTTTCGACTATATTTTAAGGAGCTCACAGAGGTTCAACAGGAAATAGAGTGGACTTGGGATGAGCGATGAGCTCAAGAATCTAAGAAAGGGGGTCTGAGAGAGAGAGGGAGGGAGGGAGAGAGGGAGAGAGAGAGAACAAGCTCAACGAACTGAGATGCTGGCATAAAGCTGGAGTTAGTAGCTTGACCAATTGCATTGAGAAAGAAGTCCAAAGCAATAAAATAAAGAGAACAGTAATCAAACTGGTCAGAGTGCAAAGAAAATGATTATGAGAGAGCCAGAGAGGAGCTATACGTGAGAGAACAAACTTTACCAAATTTTGGTGCTCATACAATGTGGGAAAAAAAAAATTAAGTTTTCTAGGACCTATACGTGAGAGAACGAGCTTACCAAATTTTGGTGCTCATATTATGTAAAAGAATCTAAGTTTTGACCATTATGAACCCCTTAGAAGCTTTTGCACAATTGATGTGGGAGGTTATATATCTCCAACATAAAATTATTCTTTAACCAGGAATCTAGTAGCAGCCAATCCCTTGGTTCAATTCCAGAAGTTATTACTCCCAGGGTCCATTGTTGCATCTAAGTAACAGAAACAGAGAGAAAAAACTTTCGACAGAAACAATTACGTGAATAAGTGCAAGTGATAATGTGAGTATCCATTGCGTATGTATTATCACCTGTTCTTATGCAAATGCTTGACAAGATGTGAAAATGATGGTCCTTCAAGCTGACCTGCTTCCAGCTTATCAAATATTTCAACTAAGCCTTTCCTGCAAAATTTAGCAGATAATTACGTTGCTTTTAATATGCAGATGAAGAGTCCAAGGCCACAAAACTTAATCCAACTTGCGCAATTTCAGAGTTTTAAGGACTTCTATATGACTCTTCCTTATAAGAATGCTAAGCTGTTTCCCCAACAGCACCACCAACATGGCAGTCAAGATGAACTTTCATGTTACCATAGCACTCCCTGATTTGTAGGTGAACTTTTCAGCTATTTCTATCCCATGTACTCATAGCCTCTTTGTGAAGCATTAAAATATAAAAGAATGGTTGATTTGTGCCCTAAATGAAGGCACTGGTAACACCTCAATAAAGACAAATTCCAAGCTTAGCAGTGCTGAAAGAAAACTTGAAAAATCACCCTTCTAAAATTGATAAAATCAAACAAAAAAATCACCACGAACTGAAACTTTATACCAACCAAAAGCAACAGCAAAATTTCATTAATTACTTGAGTACCTGTCAGGAGTGATTGTTTTTCGGTGGCCTAAGAATCTGCGGTGCCCCTCAACTGCTCTTGCCATATTACCTGAGTGTGATGGAATGAAAACATCACCCTCTACAGAGATGAGATAATCGAGTGCTGCAGTTTGTGAGGCATGATTGGCAAACCCTCTCAGTTCTTCTTGCGTTGCCAGCATTTCCTGCCATCAGTAAGAGATTTGGTTTGGTAGGTAGAATACACTATTTGTGAAAGAAATTAACTTCGAGCTGCATGACTGCCAGAATGATAAGGTGCAGGTACAAACCTTGAAAATAACATTAGGAAAGCGAGATGTGAGCTCTGAGAGGTGAGTGTTACCACCATAAATTTCTCCAGCAGCAATATAAATCAATGTTGACGGAGGATAACCAAGAGCCTGAAGAAATAATCCAACCTCCTTCGGAGTGAGAGGGCAGAAACCATCAATTCTCTGTTCAGTTGAGTTGATAACCTTAATCTTCCAATGATTTGTATTCTCTCTAGTCATGGATGAGTAACATTAGATATTACAGAACACATTGGTTGTCATTCTAAAGATCATTGCTACAAGCCTAAAACTGAAGAAAAGGGAAAAGATCTAAGCAGAGTCTGCCCTCTTACAAGAAACCATGACACCAGATGAATTGGAGCAGTTGCTTTGGTGCTAAATAAAATACATAGATGACATTGTGACATGCATAGTGTAGCATGTGTCTCACAGAGCCTCTGTGTATGAGTAAGTTTTACAGAAGAAGAGCTTCTGAAATTTCACAATTCAACTTGAAGGCTCTAAATATCCTGTATTAGAGAATACACTTATCCTCGTGGTTGTATAAGGATTTCCAAAGGAAACATAAAGTCCTAGGCCACTTCATTCATTGCCTTAAGGTTTTTGGTTGGAAGCCCAGATTCTTTCAAAATAGTACAAGAGCAGGCACAGGTAGTTCAAAGTTTTACCGCCACCCATTATTGAAAGGAATTTTCACGAGCTTACGCTATGAAAAAGAATCAGGCCCGCACGTAAGGGGATTTGTTGAAGACATATTTAAGTAAATTAAAAGTGTGTTCTCTCTAAAAGCTTAAGTTTTTAGATGAGATGGTCACACATTTCAACTTGACATCGGCGCCAAGCTCAATCCAGTTATTTGCGTGTCTCAATGTTGGACCCCCACATTATGTTGTCCACGCTCCAATTGGCAAGCTTAGGCGTGTGGGGGTTAAGTGTGTCATATTGGTGGGAAGTATAGGTTGTTTGTCTCCTTATAAGGTTTTCGGCAATCCTACCTCATGAGCTAGCTTTTTAGATTGAGTCAGGCCCAAGGTAGATTTCTTTACATGGTATCATAGCCAAACTTTGGTGAGCCCGTTTGCATAACCACATTCTCTCTTCTAGTTCTATTGCTCTGGGCTTCTCTCAACTCAACCTATGGAGTTGCGCCGTGCCTCTTTATTCAGCCCATTGAGCTACAAACTTTGCCCGGCCCACTTCTTAGCCTGCTGAGCCTACTATCCTTTTAGTTCCAGCCCACTCTTTAGTCTGTTGAGCCTAATCTCTTTCTCCCTCTCTCTCTACGTTAGGTCCACTCTTAAATCTTCTCAGAAAAAAGGGACAAAATTCAGTGCACGGTTAAACGCAACAACGGGGTTACACAAGCAAGAAGGTGTTAAAGAATACACTTGCCCCTCATCTGTTATGTAAGAGTTTCCAAAGGGGTTTATATAGCCTTAGGCCACTCCATCCATTGCCTTAAGGTTTTGGGTTGGAAACTCAGATTCTTTCACAGCCTGTATGTATAAACTTGTGATCAAGGAACTTGCTGCTCCTAAATAACCTACACGCCATGATTGAGACACAATAATCTCATTGGGCTCAGAAAAATAAACAGATCGAAGAAAGGTGGTTTAGCCCTCCTTCATGCAGATAATCATTAATACAATGAGCTTAATATAAGGATATATTATAGCAAAATCATGACAAAATATGACAATGATAATGAGAGAGTTATAGATAACCTCATCACGCGAAGCTCCTCTGCTTCTGCATCAGTAAGACCGAACGTACAGCCAGTAAAAGACAGCATGTCCTTCTCATATCTCAAATGGAGTGCAACATATCTATTTGCTCTTGTTCGGAGCCGGTCCACGAGCTTCTGCAGTATCATCATCATCGTGTATTGACAAACCTTAATTAATGAGGAATTCTAGTTGGAGACCTTACAAATGAGATCCAAAACATAAAAGGATGCAGATAAACTTGTATTGCATAAACAGGCATGAGAATCCTACACCTAATATTACAGCATATTTATTTCATAATTTGAATGCCATTCTTAATCAAGGAGATCTGGACACCAAAAAATTTAGAGGAAATACCGTTTCAGTTTATATGACGCAGTTTGACTTGGCACGGAACTTAAGAGGAAAAATAAGATTTGTGAAACTTGTGGTCTTGAAGGTTAAAGGATAAAAGCTTTGAGGGGGCATAACATTTGTGCGGCTATAAAAGCTTCTCATAAAGGGTGAAAATGTGAAATGGGTAAAATTGAAAGTTTAAAGTTAGATTATCGCCAAATATATAAATGTGTCATTTTTTTAAATGGAGTAATAAGGAAAGTCTATCATATAAATTGAAACGAAGGGAATAAGTGGTTCTGGTGTGACCAGAACAACTAGTCCAAAACTGTAAGCAAATTTCTCAAATGATTGTTCTAACCTTTCCAAGTTTCTCAATAGGAGGAGAGAAGCGGAGAGCATTATATAGAGCACGACATCTTAATCTCTGAATATCAAGAGGCAGTTCATTGTTTGCAAGGCGAGAATCAGATTTAGCAACATGAATTACCTGCAATTAAGATGCAATAAGCCAATTTTCATTTTCAGACATATAATTTGCTAGAGAAGACGAGAAAATTAGGATCAAGTCCCCCAAACAAAAGGAAATGGAAATAGAGGCTTTTGATTATGGATTATATTGATAATATCAACATAATAAACTGATAAAGTTAACAAACAACAATTTAAATCCCCTCCAGGATTTGTTAATTTTGGGATTAAATGTCATCTCTCTGACATCTCATAGTAGCTGATAATTTTATAAGGGCTTTAATAACTGATTATTGAAAAGAAAGTTAATTTTTTCTAGCCTAATAAATTCCAATGGTCAATAATAGCCTTACATGTACAACAAGGAATCGAACTGATAAATATTCGCAAGTTTTTGGTAGTAACGCATCCATATGTTCGCACCACCTTAGGTCAAGCATTGACAGTGATATAATACACTTGAAGTTTTGTTTTTAATTTCTGCTAATAATGGGTGAAGATGTCCCTTATTTTCCATTGAATAACATAACCGAAGGTTATTTATCATATTATTTAATATTTTCATATAAAAATCAGAGGGTTTATTGAGTAAATGTTGTTTGAAAAGAGACACTATCTTACTTGGTTCAACAAGAAAAACTGAATCGCTACGACCACCATGAACACTACTACCATGTTGAGCATATAGATACATAATACAGTTCAACTAGAGAACACATTATCATAATAACTTCGCCTACGACATCATGTTCCATGGTCGTCCATTCAAATATTAACAATTTCCCTTGACAGCAAGCAAGGGCAACAAAGTAGCAATAATTTCTTGTTTTGGGTCCATTGCAAGAGAGAGGTTAAGATAATCTACTTTCAAAAAGAAGGTGATAGGAATAAGATTTACATGCCTGATGCTCCTTCCACAATTGCGTCATTTCTTCATAGTAACCCACTCCTGACCATGACGTAAAGTGCTTCCTAGCTCGAGGTAATGATTCCATTTCTTTGGGTAGCTCTTTAATAATCCTGAGGTCCCCTTGTAATGTTTCAATGAAATGGTTCTCATCAAATATATCTGAAAATGTACTGTACATTAGCCCATTAGAACAAACAGAAGTAAGTATGTTTAGATAAAGTGAAAATAAAAAAGAATTACTAGAGATTAAAGCACTCATCAGCATTCTAGAAGAAACAAGAAAAGGCCACAAACAGTCTCAGGCAATGTATAAAAACATTTCTGAAAGAACGACAAGCCATGTAAAGTTGTGAGAGACACAGTAGAGAACAAAATATGACCTTGAATCTTGCCAGAATGAACGCTTGTCCAATTGAGGAATTACTAAAGTTGCATTCATTACGTGTGCCACTGCCACCATGTCAGCTATCTGCAAGTACAAAGAAAAAAAAAAGCAAATTGACAAATTAAGACTGAAGGGAAAAATTCATCAACTTACAAATATGTGGCATATTTGCTTTAAAAAATGGGCATGACCACAATGATATTTCAATAATGAGATGTGACTACATCCACAATCAACAACATGAAAGATTCGCGAGTCAGCTCTTTACAAGGCATAGCATAACCGTCTTATCAAAGAAACAGCAAATTAGCAAAACTTAGAAGCTTACTGAACACTAGTTCTTAGTAATTCAGTTGAGACTATCTTTCACCAAAGAGCAATCTTATATCATTTTCCAGCTGTACTTCTCCAATAAAAACTACATTCTCTTACCAATCATGCCACGCTTTGTCTTATCTTCTATTCAGCTATTTTACCCAAAAACCAATATAGAATTATTCAGCTATTTTGCCCACAACTTCGTATGAGACTGCTTTTTTTGTTAACTTCTCTTCTCCCTTTATCTATGGATGCTACTTCCTAACATATAATTCACTCCAAAACTGTGAATAGACTTAAAGGAACCACATTTCCAAGCTGAAGGTTTCTAAATAGCTCATCTTCAATCATATCAACATGTTAAATGATACCCCAGGAATCTGCGCAGAATCATATACAAGCTACCACATGTCCACTAGCATTTCCAAGTTGGGCTGATTCAAAACGTTTAGCTTGTTTAACCGTAGCCCAAATAGAACAAAAGCTATTCCGTTGAAATTTGCGGTTTAAAACAAGATTATGTGTTGCACAGTTGGGTCTACAAGAGTGGGAAGAGATGTCCAAGGGCATCGAAGTTTGCACCTCTAGCCATTATGTGGGTGATATGGAAAGAGAGAAATAGCATATTTTGAAGGGGGTGAGCTAGACGTTGCAAAATGGTCTTTTTTCTCTAGTTTATTTTGGTGTACCTATGAGGTGTCTATTTGTATAGATGATTTGGTTTCCTTGTTGAGAACCATATTTTGGTGTAGGTTCTCTTTATTCTGTATACAGCTCGCATACGGGGTTCCCCTTCTTTAAATAAAATTATTTACCTTATCAGGAAAAAAAAAACAAGTATGATTATGTAACATACAGAAAACAGAAAATAGAAATCCAAAAAAAAAAATTGTACTTACACCCGTCCTCATTTGATTTAATCCACCATTACTTTTTACAGTCAAGTAGCGATTCCATCCTAGAGCAGCTGGACAAGAAGGATAAATTCTGCATAAGACTTTCGAGCGGAAAAAGTTGTGGCACATAAAAATTTCATATTGTGCCTGAGGTGGTACATGTCAAGGAGATTGAGAGAGAGAAAGCAAAGGAAACAGCACAAGCATGATATTTTTCTTTTATGACCGAGAAATCTGCTGTTTCAGCTTTGAATCAGCACATGCATGAACTGATAGCACCATAAGAGTAGATAGAAAAGAAGTTGTTTCCCAGAATAACTATGAACACCCCCTCCGGCCCTCCCCCAAAAAGAAAAATCAGGAAAACCGAGATCTTGAGAAAATCCAGATGAGTATATCCTTATATAACATAGAAAAGCATTCGTGCTCCCAAAAGGAAATGGAGATACTATTTCCAGTTTAAGTTGCAGGTAGCAGAAGAAACACAAGCTATTCTAATAGAGATTAACCTTTATATCTCACAGTTGGCTTGACGCATGGATGTAAACCATGGTTGTGTGAAGCTCCCCAAACAGACTTATCTGCATTCTGCAAAAGACAAAAGGAGACATTCTCACTACCAGGAGTCTATAACAGTTATCATTACAAGAGCTAGTCACTGATGCAAGCAAGACACCAAAACACTACGCAGACAGAACTCCAACCATTTTCAAACTGGCCGGACAAGTTACACCAAGGACAAATGAAAAATATTCCTTAAGATTCTAATTTATCTGTTATACAAGTACATAATTTACATATTCACTCTTTGTATAAGTTGGAGGAAATAAGTTGAATAGGTTGACCCTAAAAGAAATAAAACTCATAAGCACAGGAAAAGGACGAAACAATCCTAGAGCAAAATACATGTGGAAACTAATTAAAAACTCATTCCTTAGAACTACAAACATGTATACGTGAAATATCTAGCTACTATAATGCTGATGAATCCTGAAACGAAATTTCTCAGCAACTATCCCAGTACAAAGAAAAATCATAGATATGGAAGAGAGATATAAAAACCAATAGCATGACATAAACTGGTCATTTTCCTTTCTTTTCCAAAAGGCTCCTTATCATTCTTCAATTGCTTATTTTGCAGGAAGCACTTAAACAAGTACAATTAAGACAAGCCATAAATATACAAAAGGCAAAATACATAAATGCCCCCTTTATGGCTATATGTTGTCCACAACAACCAAATAAATACCTCAACTGACCGTATTTACCAATTACACACTTCTTCCCGACTGAAGTGCGACCTCGTGAACCTCTCATGCTGACATGGCAAAGTAAAAAGGGCAGCCCGGTGCACTAAGCTTCCGCTATGCTTTTTCCGGGGAAGGCCGGACCACAAGGGTCTATTGTACGCAGCCTTACCCTGCATTTTTGCAAGAGGCTGTTTCCATGGCTTGAACCCGTGACCTGGCAAAGTGTGTGCTTTATATTCACATTTGAGATCGTGAAACCTTTAAAATTAAGTTTTTTACTTTTTTCTTTTTTAAAATAAACCTGACTTTATGTGAACCCCACTTACATTCATTTTCACACTTCTCCTTCTTCAATTTCTTCACCTTCGATTATAAGTTATGAAATCAAGTTTTGTCATCTAATCATCCTCACATTGTCTGATTATAAGCTGTAAACAAAAGGAAAATAGATTTGAAAGAGGATTAATTAGTGGAAAACGGAGGTGGGAACTGAAGGTGATAGTGGGGGACTTGTCGGCAAGGAACAGAGTCGTTGCCGCCGGATCTGCTGTTGTAGCTGTCTGCTGCCTGCTTTGATGCTTTAAATCTCTGACCTTTACGGGCTTGACCGCTGTTGATTTAATTTTGCAATTTCCAATTTGTTGCTCGTGTAATCTCTTGTGTACTTGAGTTGTAGGAGTTGTCTGTCAATTCAAATTTTTGGTCAGCTGGTGAGACTCCATTTTTGCCGGCCTGGAACTCGCCGGAAGTTTGGATTAATTTCTGGTTGTTGTTTTTAATTATTACAAATTATACGTGTCGTTCTTTAATTGGTTCATTTGATATGCCATTGGCAAGTGTAACTCACGCATATGTTTTGCTGCACCCAGGTGTTTACTTGATATACTCAATAGCCACTTGAAGTATTTAACTGATCTATTTGATCGTTGAGGAGAACTATTTTTTTTTAAGGTAAATAATTTTATGAACACTAAGGGCTAACCCCGTATACAAGCCGTATATCAAAAAAAGAGAACCTACAAAATAAAGGGGCCATTTATGTATTTCGCCTATACGAAATAAAGGACGAAATAAAGGATCACACACAAGGCACTTATTTAACCCTTTTAAGGTACCAAAACCTGTTCACACTATTTCATAAATATTGAAGGAGTAAAGCTCATCCTATCATTTGAAAATTTTTAGGATCTAAAGCCCTTTTTTACTATCACTAATGTCGTCTCTTTTTCTTTCTTTTTCTTAAACAAATTGAAATTTCAATTCATATAACAAACAGAAATGAAACTTGAAATTTATCCAACATATTGTTGGATAAAAAAGAATTGTGATAGGTCGATGGCCAGCATAAAAATCGTTTAATCACGATGAATCATAATGGATTAAAACTATTTATCCAGCTCATCATAACAAATTTGGAATTGAGATATAACTGATCGATTGAATATTCATTGCCTTTCTCGCCCCTACACTTTCTTGTTGGCAATTCAAATTTCTTGTTGAGTTGTGCCAAGGAAAGCAAGCAAATATTTTTTGAATCAGAAAGCTCTTACCAAATTGAAATGTGAAGACAAAAGATAAGCATACTTGCCACTAGGCCTCTTTACATACTACCAATTGCAGTTCTATGTTAGGTTATCACCACTAGGCCTCTTTCTTTAAGTTCACAATTTGCCCATTTTGCCTTGATTTTTCTTTTTATATCGTTTACCCATGTTAATCCAAACTAGAAGGTCCAAGAACTATGTCAATCCACAAAAGCATTAAGTAGGATGATAGCAAACTTTCATTTTTTATGACGAGTCGCAAGATAGCAAACTCCGGAGAAAGCATTTCAAAAGCATCCCATACAGCAAGCATAGCGGAACCAACTGAGAAACTAAAGAATTTCCGAGAGACAGGTGAGGATTTCTAAGTCTTAAAGTTTCTGCAGCAATGTATACATACATTAACGTAATCCGAACAAAACAAACAAATTAGAAAGTTAGCTTGCAACTTAATTAGATGTTGAACTAAGTTAGCTTGCAACATCACATGCGACTTAGGGTAAGTTGACTGGCAGAAAGTTGGCTAGCAACTTGATTCAATTTTAAATAAGTTGATTACTACTCAGAGCAAATTGATTCACAACTACTAGCTTGTTGTTTGCAACTTGAAATGAGTGGTGAACAACTTGGTATGAATTTCAATTCGCCACACCAAATTAATCAAGTTGACAAATTAGCATTGATGAAAACCATTATATGTAAACACTCATCTCTTGGCATTGTTTAGACACAACAATGGAATAGAAATAAAAATATAAAAAAATGCAAATGATAGGAGGAGAGAGTTATCTCCAACTATGAGAAACTATTTAGAGAATGAACTGTTAAGATACACTTGATTAAACATAATACATAAATCCCTGTGCCTCTATCTCTATTATTCTTATTAATAATAATAATATTATTATTATTATAAATGTAAATTTAGCTCCAAAATGCTGTCCACCAATTTCAATCCAAATAAGAAGCTAGAATTCTCAGAAATTTAACAAATTATCCAGATACTTTCTCGTCCAAATTACAAAAAATCAGCACATATCACCCAATTCACAAATACAAAAATAAATAAATAAATAAATAAATAACAGACCTCTTCGGATTCGGGCTCCTTCTTCTCCGATATAACGAGAGGCTTTTGCTCATCTTCTGATATATCTTTAGAGTACAAAAAGAAAACGAATATTGAGAAAACAAAGAGGAGGAAAATATAGAGAGTAATTGAGAAATGAGATGATCTCCTTGTTGTCCTGTGGCCTCTGTTCACCATTTTTCTCTATAAATATAATTCGAAAGAATTCTGCTGCTATATTTCTAGGCTGATTAATGGTTAGGGTTCTGTTGCTTAAACTTTAAGGTAGCAAATTGTGGGGAATTTATTGGTTTGGGTTGGGATTCAGATTCAGTGTTAACAGTTTGAAGACGAGATCAGAGGATGTTTAAGTTTGAGAAAATTGCACTTTTACACCCCCTACTTTATACACAATTCTTAGATTGCACGGATTTCTTACACCTGGTCCATCTCAGCTCCTTTTCTTTTTCTTCTTTTTCTTTTTCTTCTTTTTCTTTTTTTAATCAAGGCAGTGTAACATGAAATATGTATTGCATGTTTTACCAATTAATATATTGATTTAAATGTATGTGAGAAAATAATCAAAATAATTATTTACAAAATTTTCAGTCAGTAGAAGTATTAGAAACAAAATATAAAGATCGTTGACTGTCAAATTGGAGAACGGAATAGAGAAATATCTTGTAAGTTGTAACCAATGTTTTAAGGGTGAAATTCAAATAGACACATTTATAATTAGTAATTGAAAAATAGTCACAATTTCGAAAGTAATCAAAATTTAACCACTTTTTATGTAAAGATAAATTTGAATCAAGACAATATTCAAAATCCGGAAAGTATTTCAGCATAATATACTAGAATGTGAATTTTTTACATGTGAACTTCCATGTATTGAAGTTCCATAATAATATATATACTAACTCAGCATAATACGCTGGAGCTCATAGACATGTGCTCCAATCTCTAACATAATATGTTGGAACCGTGCGTTGGAGTTCCAGCATAATATGTTGGAAGTTCATACACAGGTGTATCAATCTCCAATATATTATGCTGGAATTTTTCGTGTTAAAGCAAAATAATGACTATTTTTTAATGACTTTGCCAACGCTTGCTATTTTTTAATTATCAGTTCGAAAACTGGCTAGCCAGAATATGACGTTTACCCTATCATGAAACAAAGCACTATCTTTGAAAAACAGAATAATTAAGAAATAGATGAAACTGATAAATTACAAATAAATATTTAAAATTTTATGAATCCTGAAACAGAAAATATTTCCGCTACTGGAATGTAGTCTCATAAAACCTTTTTTTTTTGGTGATTCTCGAGGACCGCAGCCAGAGGTAGTTAGTGATTTAGTTTGTTCCATTGATTGATTAAAATTGATGGTTAATGGTTAATACTATTGAAATTGATGGTTAATGGTTAATACCATTGATTGATTAAAATTGATGGTTAATGGTTAATACTTTACAGCTTGTTTGGATGGTTGTTATCAATTGTATTGTATCATATTATTTATTTTAAATACAATATTTGTTTTGATTGTTAGTTAATTTTTATTGTATCGTATTGTTAAATTCGTCGTTACGTAACGACCAAAAGTGCTACTTTATGGAACGACAGATTTGGTGCAGTGGCATCGTTGCCTTGCTTTTCTCTCTCGTCTTCCTCTTCCTTATTATTAAATAATCATATTTTATCCTTTGCGCTACTCTTTTATATAATAAAACTACTCTGTATTTTAATTTTTCTTCATATAATATTGCTAGTTTTGTTCTCATATTGTTAATGTGTGACATTATGAAACGATGACAAACGACATAATCTATCCAAATATTGTATTCATCAAATGATATTGTAGAATACAATACGATATCTTATGAAACGATGTGTAACAACAATGCAAATAAGTTGTTAGCTTTTTTCCTTATCATTTTAAGTTGTTAATGAATAGTGACATTTGGCTTCACTAATATATTAAGTATATCTAATAGAAATAGATTTACTGATTAGTTGGAACAACATTTGTTAAAGTCACGACTCGTTCGTCATGCATTGTCACCCATTCGATTTTCTTCACACAGTTTGGTTCTCTCGTGTTTTTTTCTTTTTTTTGTTGAAATTCAAACCTGTGTGACAGCATGATTCGAATTATGACCTCTTAATCATTAAAATATTCAATTGAGAACATGGAGAAATTTGCATAGAGAGTCCTTTACCGGAGTTATGAGTTTGTGTCATATTAGAGGTAGTGATTATTTTCGACGCCACACGAGGAGGAATTAAGGGGAAGCAAAAAGTCGGATGATGTTGTTGCTATTTATCCTCCGTCCTTTTGAATAAGAAAAAAAATTCTGGTGGGGATTAAAAAGACTGGTGAATGAGAAATAGAGGGATGACAGTAAAGGATGCTTGACCAAAAAAGAGTTAATCATCGGTTTAACTAATTAATGATTTATCAAGACGATAACTAATAATTCCAGATCTATAACGAATGATGTGAATAACAGTATACTCAAAATGAGATGTGGATAATAAATATGACCAGATGTTATGCTATGTAGAGATAGCAAGCAATAAATAACATTAACTGACAATAAATATAAATAGAGGGGAAGGTTCACCCAATATTGAAGAGGGTGAAGGATTCCTTCCTCTGACAATGATGAATGACACTAGTGGGATAGAATATTATGCACTTTCTTGGATTTGATGGAAAAGACAATAAAATAGTTCACCAAAAGAATGAATCTTAGTGAAAAGTTGTTCTTTGTATTTTGTCTGAGAGCTTATCATTTTACAAGTGTTCTTATCACATGGAACCTTACATGTCTTTTTCCCCCTCTTTCTTTCTATTTATATGGGATATTCTCTAAGAACCCTAAAAGTACAAACAGAGAGGATATTCATGGAATATTCCCTTTATGGACCACAATATAAAACTAGCTGTTATTCCTAACTTTGCTGTTCGACCTCGACTACGACAAGTTGTCGAGCTACTCCACACATGAGGTTACTGATAGACCACGCCGCACTTAACGATTTCCAGGTCACTCTCCTCGCCCAACTCTTTACAACTTAGTTCTCGATTGATTTTGACCCATACAGTTAGTCCCTCCGCTTAGCGAGGTCGGCCTTTGGCCGGCCTCGCTGAGCGAACATCGCCGGTCCTGCTTAGGAGATATAGAAGGAGGAGATTGAGTGAGAAAGGAGTTTGTACAGGGTAGCAACGTGGCGCTTCAAGAACTACGACTCGTTGTGATGTCAGCCTAGGATGACATCATTGTTGTAGGCATCATCATTACGCGTCTTCCCAACGCGATGCATCGTTTCTTGTGCCTCCTTTATCATTGTAGGTCAGTAGTAGCCTGCTCGAATGAGGCTCCTAACTAAGGCTCGATTGCCGGTGTGAGCCCCGCAGTGACCTTCATGCACCTCTTCTAGGACGCGACGCGTTTGGTTTGGTCCTAAGAATTTTGCTAGGGGGCCGCCATACGTCTTTTTGTACAGGTCGTTGTTGATGACGCTATACCTCGCTACTTGCATTCGAAGTTTTTTGGCTTTTGTTTTGTCTTCTGGAAGCACGTCGTCCTGCAGGTATGCGATAATACATTGTGCCAGTCCTAAGTCAGGTTAATAGTGCGTACCTCGATTTGGTTGATGGACAATTGGAGGAGAGTAACCACGTTCTCTTTTCCGGCTATGCTTTTATTGGACGTCCGCCTCGATGTTCTGCACTTGAGGTATTTCATCGAGCTGGATTCGTCGAACTCGGGTAGAAATTTGTGTATCTCGGCCTGATATTTTTTTAGCCTTTGTTCCTTGATTTGAAAACTCCCTGTGACTTGATTGATGACGAGTTGTGAGTCACATCGTAGGACTACTCATCGTGCTCCGTACTTGAGTGCTAATTTTAAACCTGCAATCACGACCTCATACTCGGCCTCATTGTTAGTCATATCGGGGTACCGTATGGACTGGCGAATTATCTCGCCCGTCGGGACCTCGAGTACAAGTCTTAGTCCAAATCCTGACGCGTTAAAGGCGCAATTGGTGTACAGAATCCATAGATCGTGTATCTTAGGGGAAGTACTAGTGGTTTCCCTTTCGACCTCAGGCATTATTTTAGCGGTGAAGTCGGCAAGTACTTGCTACTTTATAGTTGCTCGCGGTTGATAGGTTATATCATGCTCGCTCAATTCAATGGCCCATTTGCCCAACCTACTCGTCAGCTCGGGTTTGTGCAGGATACTCCTTAGAGGAAATATCGTGACCACGATGGGGTGGCACTGGAAATAAGGTCTAAGCTTTCGTGAAGCTACGACCAAATATAGGGCTAGCTTCTCGAGGTGGGGGTACCTCGTTTTAGCATCGACCAAGGTCGTGCTAATATGGTAGATTGGAGATTGCGTACCTTTATTTTCTCACACCAGGACTACGGTTTCTGCAACGTCGGACACAGCCAGGTTGTTGGTCCAAGAAAGAAAATAGTTTTGAAGATTGACAAAGGAACTCATAGATGAACCAAGTCCATCACATGTGACATAAACGAGCAAAGTCAAAGGCACATGAGATGCACATGCAGGAGATAAATGTATTCTGGTGAAATTGAAATATCTCTTGATCGAAAAGATTGAAAAAATGAAAAAGGAGAAGGACTTCTTATTCAATAAGAACAGAATCTAAGATAAGGAAGGATTTAGGAGTTGAGTTTGACTAGAACTCTTCCACCAAGGAAGAGTAGCATTAGGATTATAGTTAATTCCTTATCTACTAACTCCTATAAATTGCAGATTGTTCTTATTATACATAGACACACAAAAAGCAGAAATTTATCAAGAATTGAGAGCAATATAGCAAGGAAATTTTGCAAGCAATTCGTGTGAAATTAAAGAGTGTGATCTTGAATCTACACGAACCAGATTGAAGAACAAGCATCATAAAGAGTTTTATGTGTCTTTCTTTATTTCTAGTTCAAAGTGTAGTAGGGGTTTTGAGTTGTACCTTTCAGCTTTATTAGAAGCAAATTGTATTAGGAACTGAGTTGTGTTATTCAAGTTAGAATTAACTTGAAACAGTCGCAACAGCAGTGGCTGGTCGTTATAAGGGTTAGAGTTAATCCTTAGGTTTGCAAGAGTTTGTAAACTTTGTTGTTGGCTCAGAGTTATACTAAAGTGTTTGGAGAAAATCCTACTGGGCAGTAGGCCGTGTTTTTTTCACCTTTTGAGTCGGGTGTTTTCCACGTAAAAAATCCTGTGTTCTTTACTTTTCTGCATTTATTACTCCGCAATAGTAGGAGTTAGAACACATAGAAGAACCAGGTCCTTCCATCCAGTGCACACGAAAAATTAGACACCACACAAATCACGTCCCCCCCCCCCCCCCCCCACCCCC